>BSQZ01000105.1:945000-1247500 GCA_033239005.1 Lamellibrachia satsuma
CTACGCGAAAATGACGTCGAGGGCTACCGCACGTGATCTACGCCTGTCTCAGCGAGGGTGCGATAAAGCTGTAATGCTATCTTCGTCGGAACCGACCGAGATGTCAAATCGCAGAGATGCCAGCTGCTAATTGTGACCTTTGCTGTTTATCTTCGCGCTTTCGCTGAACGGGCTTGACTTGCGTAAAACAAACGAGATCAAAGAACGCTGCCGGCTGACGCGGGCATGTGGGTGAGATCTAAGGCAGCAATTCGACACTAGTGCCAAACAAACTGGTGCTAACAGCGCCTGAATGTGGGACGGATTCATAGAGAGAGCTACTGCACGAATTACAGTCGCAGATTACGTCAAACGACGATTTACACCCGGTAGTCGCTGGGCTTAAATTCTAACCGAGTTAATCAACCGACAATTTTAATAACTCCGAGCATTATTACCGATGGGGAGTTTTAATAACAACAATTGACGTTATTACGACCCGCATCTGCGACGGCGACCGGAGGCGGCAGACGGGTCGAGACAGTCGGGCATTCGGTCGAGCGACGCCGAGTCCGGTGTCCCGCGGGTGACGCAGCGTCGCCGTCGCACGAACACGTCGCTTCGATTAAATTCCGGTAACAGAAAAACTCGCTCGGCGTATGATCGTGAACCGTCGGCATTCCGTCGGCTTGTTCCGCCCGTGGACGTCCGCCGTCGGCCATGGTGCCACAAGACACGGCTGATAAACGACGCTTATTATGCCTCCGTAGACCCTCCCCCCACCCCCGGCGATCGGGTCGCTACGGCCCCACAACGCTGCGCGACGGTTCTTCGGCGAAATACCGCAGAATAGATCGTTATCGGGGCCACACACAACAATGTGGTCATCTGGTCGCCGTGTGGCCGAGGTGGCGTCGGGCCGCACACGATACGATCGTCCGGTGGGATCGGCCGATGATAATTGTATGAAAGAGAGAGTGATATTTAAATTAATTCATGCAGGTGCGCTACCGTACGTCATAGTAAGCGCGTCTGTGTCGTATTCTCGAAAGTGTTACTCTTTCCAGAGCGATTTCTTTGTGCGCACGAATGTACGCACACACGAAAACAGGCACGCACGCACGAAAACAGGCACGCACGCACGGATAAATTCAGTTTCGTGTTATTTCGTATTGCGTGCGTGCGTGCGTGCATGCGCGTGTCTTCACTCGATAGTTGCGCTGATTATTGGGCCACTTGGACGCCGACGATTGCGGATAGAATTCCCTGCAGCGAAAGGCATTCTGTAGGTGCATGAAATGCTTTACAAAGATTCCCATCTTTCTGACTGAACAACGCTGCAAAAGTAGCCGAAGCCCTCGTCGGGTCGCACATGTGCAGATACGCGTTTCCCATTTTTGCTATAATACCTGTTATGATAACGTTCCGTTGTCGCACGATACGCATCTCTCCCGCGGACGTACGACTCGGACAAGCAACGCCAACGAACCAAATAGATTACAGACCACTGGCAACATGCAGTCACAACTTTCCCTTTCACGAAACAGAGACACGCTCCCTATGTCGTCGAAGTCCTCCATGGCTACGTGTTGCGGACACACACAACGTCCTCCGTGGCCAGATAACGGATCTCGCGAAATACATGATACATTATTAATGTAAACCATGTCGTGCCAGATAGGGTTCGTCGATAGGCCTATTCCTCCCGACAGCAGCGCTATTTTGGTGGTCTGGTACTATTATTACTGCCGTTGCTTGCGCATCCGTTTGGCGGCTGCCGCTGCAACCCGACCGACACAGGTAATTTTCCGGTTGGGCACCTTCTCGGGGTCTTCCCTGCAGCCGCCCATATTAGATTTGTCCACTGAGACGAAGCAGTGTGTGCGCTTATCTGGCAATGCGTCAAACGAGCCCCTGATAAGCGCCCGATCGTCTGCTGGATGCCTCTTTCTACACGTTCGTCTTATCTCGACGTTGGATTCCGAAGAAAGGCGTCGGACAGACACGCAATTCGTATATCTCGTCTAAGGTAACCAGAGCCGACGCGTGCCGGTGGTCCGGTCGTCAGTGGGGTAAACCGCGCGTCTGTCATCTAGGGTGAAGAGTCCGTGGGGGGTGTAAGAATGACTGAGAACAATCCAACTGTTTCGTCCAATTGACGCCTGCGTCGCGGTGCTTTTAGACTGAACATAACCTTAATTACGGAGTCAGCGGACGTTGTTGTATGTCCAGAGCCATAATTGTGTACCTTAACTAGCTGTGGGGGCAACAACCCTAATTGTACTTAGTCAAATTGCAGTATCGCCTTAAGCGTAGTCTCGGGTAAACCCTATATAGTCTCACGCCATGTGACCACGAAATGTGCGTTATATAAAGGGTCAGCAAAATGCCAGTGGTCACGGGTTTTTGCCCACTGGCGGTAGTCAGAGGAAGGCAAAAGCGTGCCGCTCGAGCAGAACTCAAAGGGCAGGTCTTGTCGTTGTGGACACGGAACATAGTGTCGAATTTTGTCGAACGATGCCGAATAGAATCGAAGTTTGTCGATCAATGCCGAATAGAATCGAAGTTTGTCGAGCAATGCTGAATAGAACCAAACGACACGTCATCGTATTGAGCTAAAGAGCGTTGCTAGCACTGCAGGGCGGGGACCTCATTAATGATGATTTGATATGCGATAGCGGACAATGAGCCGGTTGATCACGACCGTGACGACGGTTCGTATTATCTCCCGATATTGATTTCACGTTCGTCGGCGATTCGATGCAACGCCGTCTTTACAAATCCCCGCCACAGTGGCGCCGGCCAATGATAGTGCAAACAAAACGTATTACACGATAATGTATACCTTTATCGGACATTTCATCAAATAGTGTAGCGATAATTTCGCTCTCCCCTCGGCTCTTGCGAACCTTATGAAGTCCCTCACAACTGAACGACAGCGCTTTGGGCCCGACTCAGGTTGATAAGCCGGCTATGCGCGCTATCGACCGGCCCTCGGCAAATACCAGACACAGACGGTGGAACTGCACGTTTCACACAGGAAGCTGCATTCTGAAAATGCGCAGCACTCAACCACAAAGTGGACAGGCCGTGATCTATTACTTCCGCCTTAATGGCATTTGGAGACAACAAACTTATAACAGGATATAGCGATACTGCTGCCGCCGTTGTCAAGAGTTAATTCAAACAGTATAATGCATAGGTCATGTCTTAATGTATAGGCCATGTCTTAATGTATAGGCCATGTCTTAATGTATAGGCCATGTCTTAATGTATAAGCTATGTCTTAAGGTATAAGCCATGTCTTAAGGTCTTTAAGTTATAAGCCATATCCATTCAAAGCGTAATTTTGCATGTCAGTCAATGGAAAAATATATACAACTCAAGTGTTCTGACAGAGTGGCCTCTAGCGATTATGCAGCAGTGGGGGAACTCTGTCTTTGGGCTGTAGCACTGGCATGCAGACTTTGCATACATAATGCTGTCATTAGGGTGTATTGCGGGCATGAAGGGGTAGTCGACATGCATATGATAATCTTCAGAACCCACTTCGTCCTGTTCCTCCTAAACGAGGAGCGTGAATTCCGTTTGGACTTAAGCACGTGCAAATATTAAATCAGCATGTCTAATCAAATATTTGAACGACGAAAGTCGAAGCGGTCAAGATTAGTGAGCGATATTACCTCAGCTAAGTTTGGCTAGATGAAGACTATGATATTTGTGGCCGGTTATCCAGAATTATTCGCATCAATGTTATGTCGCGAAACAGCCACTGGACTGGCGCACACTGTTTGAGTCTATACGAATGGAGCGTTCTCGCGGGATTTGCAGATCTTCGCTCCGTGACGACAGTGCGTGCGCGTCGCACTGTTAGAGCGTAGCTCCGCCATTTTATCGTAGACGCGAAGCCGCTAAATGTAATCTATGTTTGCTTAATCGATTTACAAAACTGGGCATTCTTCGACAATTGGGCATAGTTCGCGAAAGAAACGACGCAGCGTATATCATGTTCGCCGTACGCCGTGGAGAAGAGACTAATCGGCTTACTTCCGACTCGTCGTTTAGATCGGTGTTGACAAGCGGGCAATCGTGGCCCCGGGACCACTGACAGCATGCCTGCTATAGACCTTATTTGTATCTATATTCGGTACAATGACGGTGGTTTGCTGCCGGCTTCTGGCGTAACTGAACACCCGATTGTTCGCCTTGAACCCGATCATAGTCCACTGTTCGTTTCGTGTGCAATACTGACTCACGTCGACATTCTGCGGAAGCCTGGTTTCTTGAGCTACATTCACTGTTGACCCTGAAACAATGAACGTGAGACCGTTAACGGAACATGTCCCTACCACTGGCTCACTTTATAAACTGGAGCGAGCATGAACCGGATTTATTTAACGTTATATTAGCGCACACTGGTGGACAATGCTGCGTGCCGACTTAACGGCGAAATAGTAATATTGTCGGGAAGTGATACAAAACGATGTTATCGATGTATGTGTGTAGACAAACCTTGCATCGCGATGTTTTCTTGTACTACTCCGCGTCGTAACCTGGTAACTGGGTCACCAGGCGGACACTGAGTCCGGTACTGACGTCAATGCTTTTCGGCGCGTTCACATAGTTTACACACTTGTAACTTGAGGTTAGTGCGTATTGTGTAATACGCACTAACCTCATTTTTTGCATGCATGTGTAGTATAAACACTGCATAGTTATTTCCAGCCCTGCGGTAATTTGCATGAACGAAGGGTAAACAATGACTGTCCTTTTTTACACCCACACTTGCAAGGGCGTTCTAGTCCTGTAACTCAACTAACATATTCAGTTATGTTATGCACGCCCTATGGGGTGGAGACAATAATTCTTTATTTATCATTTTACACATCCTGATTATGTCAATCATGCACCGTTTAAATGCGCGTTCCTTATGGAGCCTGCGTCTACGCGCATGATGCCTGGTCGCGCGAACGTTGCTTCGCGTTGCTGGTGCCGTATTGAATTGACGATTAATTTTGCCGTTTCCGCTGTTGCAGGTTGCTGCTGCAGGCGCACAATGACTGCCGGTAACAGGACATTTCTGGTGCTAGTGCTTAGTGTTGTCGTTGTACTCGGTCGAGACACGCTTTCCCAGTCAGCAGCAACAGACAAGAGCGAACGCCGGCACACGCCTGGCCCCGGCGCCGCAGCCTCGCCTTCGTCGCAACCAGCCTCGTCTTCGTCACGACCAGCCTCGTTCTCGTCGGAAACGAAGACATCAGAAAAGACGCTCGACTCGACGACCATCAAAGCCGTCGAGAAGGCTTTGCTTAACGCGCTTGGATTAAAATCGAAACCGAAACCGAGCAAAAATATGCACATAGCTCCGTACATGTTGGATATTTACAACAGACACCTGCGGGGCCACCAGCGCCGGCCGAACCGCGGTCAGCGGCCGATCCCCGCCGGAAACACAATCCGCAGTTTCGTTCCTCGAGGTACGTAGCAAGTCTTGTTTACATCGTTGCTTAGTAACACGCAGTGGTGCATTGACATGTATCGGATACGATATGCCAGTGCTGCCACCACTATACTATAATTATATCGAGAATAAGCCAGTTGAATCAAGTGGGCTAAGCCAATTTTGATCAGTTGTCGAAAAGATTCTTTTCGCCGATTTTTCAAAATGTTTTGTCTATTTGCGCCAACTGGAAACCGTTTCCACGTTGCAGAATGAGAATTTAAACGATTGGTTTATAAAAATAAACATGTCGTACAGCTTAATACATGTATTTTTTATTTTCCATTCCAATTTATATTTTGATAAAAGAATTCGGAGATTATTAGCATGCTGATTCACCGGTGCTTCACGGAGTCAATATGGAATTGAGGACTCTAAAAAACCAACGTCTTAAACTTTCTATATCCAACTCGTAAGGCCCGTTCACACAAGCGACTGCTTGTCCGATTGGTCGGGTTGAGCAACTCAGACAAATAATCGCTCGTGTAAACAGGTCTTACGAGTCGGACATATAAATTGTACTGGACACAAACTGTCTCCTATGCCATTAGCATGCCATGGTAAAGGCCCGTTCACACGAGCGATTGGTTGTCCGATGGATCGGAGCTTCACAGTGTCGCGGAACCAATTGAACGCATTGTTTCACGAAAACAACAATACAGATGCGTCTAATTGGTTGAGCGACCCTGTGTCGCCCGATCAATCGGACGACTAATCGCTCGTGTGAACTGGCCTTTAAGTGTATTATGTAGAAATTGCACTTCATTGATGTCTGCGTCGGATCAACGGTGTTGTTTGGAGTACCGGATGCTATAAGTGTCATCACCATAACCCCCCTTTTCCGAATTCGCCGCCGATAATCCATGAAGGTGTAGCCGGCTTGCACTATTATAGGCATATCCCGATTTACATCATTTAGCAGCGGTTATGTTATGAAAACCATCGGTTCAACTAATTTAGTTACAAAAGTAATTGAGCTGACGTCAAAAGCTAATGACTGCAAGCCGACTGGAACCAAGCAGGCTTCCTTGGTCAAAACACAGCTTCGCCAACCACAGTGGCCAAATATAGCTTCGAAAAATGTGTCATTAGTTCGTGTAAAACTCAGTCCAACAGAAGGACACGAATAGTGAAGAACAACGACAATAACAACGATGACCATCACCATCATCACTGCCACCACCACCACCACCACCACCGCCACCGCCAACGCCACCGCCAACGCCGCCACCACCACCACCACCACCCCACGAGCTATCAATAGTATGCAGAACTCAGACAAGGTATACCAATGGTGCTATTCTGGAAAGGGCTGGCATATGAGGCGTGGAGATCGCCCAACATAGTCTCGACTGCAATGGGCGACATGGTGCGGATGAATGCGCACCCGCCAGTCGCTCTGCTGAGTCAGTCAACGGCCCTCGAGTCAGGGGCAACCAGCCACGTCCCAAGGGTTCAGACGCACGTGGTGCGACAATGCAACATTCCAATTGTCGAACCCATGTATGGACCATCGCCTGGACAGCAGAGTCCATTGTGTGGACCATCGCCTGGACAGCTGGGTCCATTGTATGGACCATCGCCTGGACAGCAGGGTCCATTGTATGGACCATCGCCTGGACAGCAGGGTCCAATGTGTGGACCATCGCCTGGACAGCAGGGTCCAATGTGTGGACTATCGCCTGGACAGCAGGGTCCAATGTGTGGACCATCGCCTGGACAGCAGGGTCCATTGTGTGGACTATCGCCTGGACAGTAGGGTTCATTGTGTGGACTATCGCCTGGACAGCAGGGTCCAATGTGTGGACTATCACCTGAACACCAGGGTCCAATGTGTGGACCATCGCCTGGACAGCAGGGTCCAATGTGTGGACCATCGCCTGGACAGCAGGGTCCAATGTGTGGACTATCGCCTGGACAGCAGGGTCCATTGTGTGGACTATCGCCTGGACAGCAGGGTCCAATGTGTGGACTATCGCCTGGACAGTAGGGTTCATTGTGTGGACTATCGCCTGGACAGCAGGGTCCAATGTGTGGACTATCACCTGAACACCAGGGTCCAATGTGTGGACCATCGCCTGGACAGCAGGGTCCAATGTGTGGACCATCGCCTGGACAGCAGGGTCCAATGTGTGGACTATCGCCTGGACAGCAGGGTCCATTGTGTGGACTATCGCCTGGACAGCAGGGTCCAATGTGTGGACTATCGCCTGGACAGCAGGGTCCAATGTGTGGACCATCGCCTGGACAGGAGGGTCCAATGTGTGGACCATCGCCTGGACAGCAGGTCCAATGTGTGGACCATCGCCTGGACAGCAGGGTCCAGAACGGCGGAATTGAATCCAAACACGGCTTGTATGTTGGCTTACTCGGGCAGCATGCTACGACACTTCCATCTAAAAATGCACCCGCCGAAATTAGGCATTTGTACCGCGGGCAAACCGTGTTGTCATTGTTGTTCTTGTTGTCATTGTTGTCCTTGTTGTTCTTGTTGTCATTGTTGTTCTTGTTGTCATTGTTGTCCTTGTTGTCATTGTTGTCATTGTTGTCATTGTTGTCCTTGTTGTTCTTGTTGTCATTGTTGTTCTTGTTGTCATTGTTGTCATTGTTGTTCTTGTTGTCATTGTTGTTCTTGTTGTCATTGTTGTCCTTGTTGTTCTTGTTGTCATTGTTGTTCTTGTTGCCATTGTTGTCCTTGTTGTCATTGTTGTTCTTGTTGTCATTGTTGTTCTTGTTGTTCTTGTTGTCCTTGTTGTCCTTGTTGTTCTTATTGTTCTTGTTGTCCTTCTTTTTCTTGTTGTTCTTGTTGCTCTTCTTCTTCCTCCTCCTCTTCTTCATCTCGATAGCCACGTACAAGACTCCCCACAGGTTGTACAGATGTTAAAGGAGTGACTACGGGATCCTCACCCGGGATCTGGCGCACACATTAACGACTCGATCGGCCACGGAGCGGGTTTTGGCGATATAGGCACGAGGCATGTGCCGTAGATGTGGTGCCTGGAACATGGAACAATTGCCTTATCTGCCCTGGATCTAGCCGCTTGTATGTAGCCACTGAGGCGAATGAGTGGGAGCCTCGGTGGTGGACGCCGTCACGAAAGCAGCAAACTCAACTGTCAAGTGAGAATAGCGGGCACAATCACTAGCACGGCCCATCTGTTCCATCAAGGTTCACCGGCGAACGCTTAACAGCTCCTTATCGGGGTTAATTTACCCGAAGCTGATGCACGCGGATAGCGGCAATTAACAAGTTCTGTTCCGGCGATTGGTGGTCCTGTTAGCGGGGCCGAGCGGCAGAGGATTCGACGTATGCATGCACCGGCCCACGCCTGGTGCTCCGCTCAGTGGTGGTTTCGCGTCCTATCTGTCACGCCATCTCGCCATCTCCTCCGCCTTTCTCCGCGCGATCACCCTGACTGACATTTTTCGCGTCTCTTAATGACCTATACACCGATCTCGTCCACACTTGCACTGCGCGCGTCTCAGACATATCTCTTCAGCTCTTTCTCTTTCAATCTCCCAGTTCGTGTGTTTACTATCTGTACATCCATCACTTGCACGGCTTCCCTGGAATGTGTCGTCCAATTGTTCAACGATGTCTCACTGCCAAAACGATTCCAACGGAAACAGCTTCAGGCCGTAACGGTCCTAGACAGTAAGAACTCTAGACCGGAACGACCCCAGGCCGGAACGACCCCAGGCCGGAACGACCCTAGACCGGAACAGCCCCAGATCTCTACCGCAACGACTGAAACCACAGGTTAAAAACCGATAACTACTTTGTTAGCAGTGGTACCCGGGCGTTTGAGTGGTCAGTCTTCGCCACTATCACTGCTAACGAATTGATTGAAACCCCCTCATCAGTTAATTTTATTTATCTCATCGCAGATCACGTTCGTTGATGTTCAAATTTGTAGTGTGTAAAATTCGTTATTAACAAGTAATAAGTAATATGCTTGTTTAACAAGAGTGCGTACTTTTATCAAGATATCGAAAGCATTCACTTCGATCGTTAGATCGGGTACCTTGCGAAAGTATGAGTAGATTTATGTCGTAGTGTATATAGTCTGACCAATTTTGCCCGAACTTTCTCGCCGAATTTTGACCGGATTCGATCAACGATAATTTAATGGTTTGACCGATGATTTAATAAAAAACTAAATAATGCATTTGCAACGAGCTATAGCGTGCCATGGTTGATACTAGATAAGTTTGGTTGTTCGCGAAATTATTCTACAACGAGACGAATGAAAAATACACCGATACGTCGAACTGCCATCATATTTATTAAAGGAACCCGCTCGATTCTTTAACGGTACAAAAATACACCGATACGTCGAGCGGCCATCATATTTATTAAAGGAACCCGCTCGATTCTTTAACGGTACAAAGTCGGATTGCTTTAATCATAAAATCATATTATATACAATACACTATACTATAAATCATATTGTATACTATGAACTATACAATAAATCATATAATATACAATAAATCATATTATATGCTATAAATCTATTCTAAAATCTTAACCGCTCAAATGTGTTTTAATGATCAACATTAAAAAATACCCGTTGTTCGTGCTCTGTTTATTTTAATGTTTCTGACGAATATCATGTTTACATTGGGGAACGTAAGTTAATATAATGTTAATGATTGCATGCCCGTCCTCACGGGGGGGTAGGGGGTTTCGCGCGGACCCCCTTGAGAGAATTTTGCTTAACTAAAATTTTTCATTAATCATCCCAGAATGATGATGTTGAAACAACAATTGTCCTTATAGTTTAAACGTTTGGTTTATTTACGTAATGATAATTTTCGTATTACAAATACATTATTAGTATTTTACTCTTATCTTTTAAATTAACATCACTGTTCAACAAGCCATAATAGAATACAGAACCTGTTGTCAACGTTATATTTGATCTGTTCTGCCGCCGCACAATGCTGATATCAAATGGCACATTTGTGAATTGCAGGTTTCGCGCGGACCCCCTTGAGAGAATTTTGCTTAACTAAAATTTTTCATTAATCATCCCAGAATGATGATGTTGAAACAACAATTGTCCTTATAGTTTAAACGTTTGGTTTATTTACGTAATGATAATTTTCGTATTACAAATACATTATTAGTATTTTACTCTTATCTTTTAAATTAACATCACTGTTCAACAAGCCATAATAGAATACAGAACCTGTTGTCAACGTTATATTTGATCTGTTCTGCCGCCGCACAATGTTGATATCAAATGGCACATTTATGAATTGCATCCCGCTTGAATCGACAAAGACGGCGGCGGAGTAATACAAATAATCGAACATCCGGGTCCGATTATCTGTACCACTCCGCCAGTTGTCGACGACGATCACAGGGACGTAGATCGTCAGTATTAAAACAATTCAAAGGTTCGTCTGCCATGTTGTACACGATGGCATAAACAATAGTTCCGTCGTCATGGCACGCGCCATTCTATGCGATGACCACGTTGTGACGTAAATAGCTAGTTCCGTTTGAATTTAGAAATGACGAAGTTCTACACCACAGTATTGGACAGAGCGTGCTTTAATGATCCACAATAAAAAATCTTATTCTACCGTTTTGTCTGCTTGTGAAATTCAACCTACCGTTCAGTACAAAATCGAACACCCGTCGACAACGCCCAATGCTTGTGGACACACCTTATACGGGTCAGGCGTATCCTGGGACACGTGATGGGCGTATCAATGACGCGCGTAAAATTACGCTCCTCGTTGCGTGCAACATAAATATGATATGATATGATATGATATGATATGATATGATATCATATCATATCATATCATATCATATCATATCATATCATATCATATCATAAATACGATATTCGCCCGAAAACAGTAAAAGTGAACATAATACAGCAGCCGTTTTAAGATGTGACATTTTAATATGCTATGATAGTTATCGCTTATGCTGTACAACATGGCTGTACTATAAAAACGTTGTACATTGTACGCTAGGAATGACAAAATACTTGTGCTAGGAAAACAAAAAGGTCTACACTTGTATTAGCAATTACCCTACGATAATCGTGGATGAAGAGCGAACCACCCGGGTACCGACGGAACTAAGGCAAGACGGAAACAACTACGGACAGTTTTATTATCATAATTCTAAAAAATATATATGTATGTATGTATGTATGTATGTATGTATGTATGTATGTATGCATGCATACATGCCTACATACATATATGCATGCATGCACGTACGCGTAATTAACTGTACATTCTCCGTATTACGAATTCGGGGTGAAATAATGTTTCTATGGTTTGTTTCTAATTTTTTTTAATCTAATTTTAAATCGGAACGGATGTTTTCAGTACGAAACACTTGATGAATTATAGAAATGAACAGCGAGCAGTGTACTTGTGTTTTCCGAAGGACCGCGTATATATTTCGTCAGCCGTGCGCGTCTAACAAATAAACTATGACAGCTTAAACTAGCGCTTTAATCATAAGTGAAATGCCTTTCGATCACACGTTCTGCTCTGCAGAAGATGTGGAGCAACGAATTCAGCGATGCGTACACTAATCAAACAGTCCCGTCAAGGCAACGGTGTCAAGCAGCTCTTCGTGTGCACGTGTGCGCGTGTATTGCTGTACGCTTGTACACTGTTGGAAGCAGCTCGGAGGCACAGATACAGTACCAGTTGCCTTCACCGGCGAAATACACGGAGCAGAGGCTGGTAACGACACAAAATATAGGGCCTATTTGATTTAGCGGATATTCAGCCGGTCAACAGATGTATTACAATAAGCGTACAGCTGAGCCAACTGGACAGCGTTGTCAGATAGAAGCTGCTTGATTGACCTGCGATGGGAAACTCCCAAACCTTTGTGTGATAATATGCAGCATCACGGGGTGAACAGGACGTGATCACAAAACAAAGCAACCGCAAAATATCGCCGAGATTACACGCCTATACCGTCTGTTGCGGTGGTCAGACGTCAAAGTACGGCGATCTCGGAAAGAAAGAAGAAAGACGCGATGTATATAACGATTCGATCAAGATTTCTGGGCACTCGCGTATAACGCCAGGACGCGTTGCTCCCGGCGAGCTTCAAAGTCCACCTGCGAAGATCGGCCGCCGATTACACGGTCGCCGTAGCACTTCCCGTCAATTGACAGATGGTCGCATCGGATCAGTATCGCATTATTTCTATCGTCCGCTGCCTGCGATCTCGAATTATACGCGGCCTCTTTGTTCATCCGCCAAAGGGATATCGGCCCTTTCGATCTGCGCAGCTTCCGGAGGGTCACCGCAACGGCGTCGCTGGGCACAAATCCACGCCGACGTGGCACGCGTGCGCGGCGCCGACTGTAAGCGATACTCACGCGGCGCTCGATTGCGGCCTGTAAAACGACGTAATATCAGATTTCACTTTAATATTCGAGTTCGCGTTGCAGCTTATCGTGTCGGCATTGTCGCGCCATCTTCGTCTTCGTTGGCGTTTTTGTCGTGTTAACGCGTGTCTTTGTGTGTTGCAGACGAGGCAGAGACGAGAGGCGACTGGAAGGACACGCAGCGGACGCGCGAGAACGACCCGGAGCCGCATCAGCAGACGGCGCAAGATGGCGGCGATAGAGTGACGCTCTTCTTCAACGTTTCGTCTGTGCTGTCGGACGAGACGCTGCACGCGGCCGAACTGAGACTGTATCGTGGCACGAACAATGAAACGGACACGCAGCCGCACAGAGTTAGGATAGATATTTATGACATTATGCGACCGGCGACGCGCCGACGTCCGGACGCCCACAAGCGTCTGGTAGACACGCGGGTGGTGTCGACGAGCCGGACGCGCTGGGAGAGCTTCGATATCCGGCCGGCCGTGCTGCAGTGGCTCCGGGAACCGGACAGCAACCACGGTCTAGAGGTGCATGTCCACGCCGTCTCCGGCCGCACAGCCGGACACGTGCGGTTAAGACGCTCGACGCGCATGACCAGCGAACAATGGCGAACCGAGCGGCCTCTGCTGGTGACTTTCAGCGACGACACGAGCGCTCCGCGAAGCCGCCGGCGGACTAAGCGCAGTGCGCGCGGGAAAGGTCAGCGGTCGCGCAAGCGCAAAGGCAAGAACCAGTGTCGCCGACACATGTTGTACGTGGATTTCAGCGACGTCGGCTGGAACGACTGGATCGTCGCCCCGGCCGGCTACAAGGCGTACTTCTGTCACGGCGACTGTCCGTTCTATCTGCCCGACCATCTCAACTCAACGAACCACGCAATCGTGCAGACGCTCGTCAACAGCGTGAACCCGCGCGCCGTGCCGCGGCCATGCTGCGTGCCGACCGAACTCAGTCCTATTTCCATGCTCTACCTCGACGAGTACGATAAGGTGGTGCTCAAGAACTACCAGGACATGGTCGTCGAGTCGTGCGGCTGCCGGTGATGGCGGCCGCGCGCGAGGCCGGTCTCTCGGCCGGCCACGTGGTCGTTCACATTGTCATCGCTGTCCCCGCGGCAGCGCTGCAGTTGCACGCGCACTTCCGACGTGCCGCCTCAGTGGCGAAACGCGCCTTCCGTGCCGCGGTGCAACCGACTCCCGCGGTCAACGGGACCGACCTCGCGCTACCGCATGCATGCATGTCCACGGACGTGCACGCACGGAACGGACGTGTACTGCACGCCGTTACGGAGGCGCTCACTTAAACCCTACGAGGTATAGCGGCAGCCCGACATACATCCATAGCGTGTCTGATTGAGACGAACGCTAACGTAAAGTCACAAATTACGGGACGTGAAGTCACAAATTATGGACTTTCGGCGAACACGAAAACGAGAGATCACCGTGACGAACTTTTTTAAAACGCATTGCCGTCACGTGATCGTCAAGTGATGACGACTGGTTGTTCCAGTGTCAAGGTGAATGTGCCCGGTAACATGGAGAACCGATTGTTTTAATGCAGTCGTCTGTGTGTGCACTAAGCGCTGTGTTTATATTGTCGCGCACCCCAGAGACCGTTGTTATGCCGTATACGACGCAATGTGTGTGTGTGTGTGTGTGTGTGTGTGTGTGTGTGTGTGCGTGCGTGCGTGCGTGCGTGCGTGCGTGCGTGCGTGCGTGCGTGCGTGCGTGCGTGCGTGTGTGTGTTTTTAAAACCCACCCTCTACAAAACACCTTTCCTTCATTCACAGTCGGCTGCGTATTATACAAACAAATAAACATTATCACTATTAACAATAGCCAAAATTGTTATGTCTAAACGAAGGAGGCTTTCCGCTTGAGTTGTCAATTTGTCTCTCGTCGAAACATGAACTCCGTTGAACCTACCGGAAACAAGCCAAATCACACATTCGCCTGCGCCTAGATAATGCACCCTCGTCTCATCAATAGTCGAGTAGCTCCAAGACTCTTTTTTGTTGCCAGCCAATTCGTGAACGATATAGGTGTCTACTGGGTGACTGACATGTTGGTACGTCGAATGATATCGAATGATTTCACAAGTAATACGAATTTGTCCTTCTAGCGAATCAGTCGAAATGTGACAAATACTAAAACTCATGTTACCATGTGTTCTCTAATGTTGTCCTTCTAACAAATCAGTCGAGATGTGACAAATGCTAAAACTCGTGTTATCATGTGTCCCCAATTTTGCTAGTACTATGTAGATGTCCTGTTTACCGAGAGTGTTCACGTTTGATGATCTAGTACAAAAAGCAGAACCCTGGACAACCATTAATATGTTAGGCCTACCTCGGGGATATCAAACAAAATTAACTATGCTTAACGTTCTGGCCCCGATACTTGACCCTTGGGCGTGAAGGCGTCTTGAAAGGTCGGGCGTGTGTTTTGGCGATGTGAATATGTGTCACACCCTGTACATCCGAGTTCGCGCCGACGGTAAAACCTTCCACCATTGTCGGGCCGGCGAGCGAGCGGTTAAAGAATGACGCACTTCTGGAACAGGGGCGACGATAGCTGTTGACAAGCTCACCGAGAGATTGATGACGGCTGCCCGGTGACTGAATGGCTCGCTGACTGAGTAGCCCGCTGACAGGGGCCACTTGTGCGCGTCGTCTTCGCCGCGCACGATATTCAGGTCAGCGCCAGCCGTCGCCATTGTCGACCTCTGGCGTCCGACAAGCGAAATGACTCAAGCGCTTTTCCTGGATTTCCGCGGCGTGCCATCACGGCCGCGGACCCGCGCTCGTAAACGACGATAATGAGGTAATTTCGCTAACTACCCCCTCCCGTCTAGCCAAGATCGACGAGCATTTCCGATGTGCTCAACGCGGCGTCGTTCCGCGGGCGCTGGTGCGCTTGAATGAAAACTAAACTAGAATGGCTGGCGACTTTGAAGCGAGTACCGACCGACTTCAGCAAGTAACGACTGACCCTACAGCGGAGTCGTGACGACATGTATCGACTGAACATTGGACAACAGATGTCGGCGCATTCGTTAGCGAAAGCATAAATATATAAAAACGACGATATATTATGACAGAACTGGCAAGAGCCGGGCGCGTGGCAGCAGAGTTATCGTAGGGTATATTCTAGAACAACCGACGCTGACGCAGTGCCGGGGATTCGTTAGTGAACAGCGGATCGTCGGCGTCACAAACGTGCCGCCGCCATACACACATCTCAGGACCCCCCAATATCGCTCACACGATGAAGACGAGAGACGGCAAGCCGAATCGGCGCGTAGTTATAGCGATGCAACGAACTATAATGTTATGTATGTGTAAAGTATTATGTAAATTATTTTATTATTTACGACAACAGCGAACATCTTGTACATAGTTATATATTTTATTATTGTAAGTAGGGAAAACCGCGCTGCGTGCATTGGTCAGCAGCCGCCCCGTTGTATCCTCGCGTCCCTGCGACAAAGAGGGACGCCATCTTAAACGGTCAACGAATCCGCTGCAGTAGAAAAGACACGTGACGTGTACGTGATGTTACAAGAAACGACTAACTGCCCGCGCGTATATTTGGGTGCGGCAACACGAGGTGTGTACATATATTTAGCGTACGATTATTGTTAACGGGGTGTGTACATACAATACACATACATATATGTTTGTGTGGTCGTCATTCGTTGTCGTCTGGTCCACTCTACGGGTTTCAATCACGCGCAATTAAAAGATGTGTCACCCACGGAATATCCGTTGGGAATGGCGTAAGGCAATACCGTGTAGTACGCAATAGAAGCGCACTCCAGAAAAAGAACACATTTCGCTGAAAACACTCAATATGGGTGCAATCCAAATATCTTACATGCATGCAATTTATTGAACTGTCAAGAAATTTAAATAAAATGGTCATTAATTATCAATCGTGCATCTATTTGGTACTATACGGTATGCCATTTTATTAGCGTGAATGGCTTTTAAGCATGAACCATTTGTACCAATATTCTGGTGTTTTAAACTGTATTTTCCGATCATCTTTTTAGAGACCTATCCACCCCGTTTTAACATGCTACTGAAAGTAGTATTTTAATATATTTTAATTCATGCATTCTTTGTGGACGTTAAGACCAACGGCGATATATCATTGTTACGTTGGACAACTTGTATATGCCGTTTATTTCGCTTCACCACGGCATCAGTCCTAAACCCGTACGAGTGATTTTCATAATGGCACAAGAATATTTTTTTTTAATAACTAAAACTAATCATACGTGAAAACTGAAGATGCGTGTTGACGTGTTGACGTGTTGACGTGTTGACGAGCTATCCTCACTCCGTTCCTGCGGCTAGATGCAGTCATCTCACTGCGTCTACACGGCGGCCCGTTTATATACTGTGATGTAAATGGTTCAACGGCCTTCGGTCAAATGTGTGATTTGCTGCATCGAAAGTTGAAACTGTGGTCGTGTCGGTGTTTCCTTTCCTGTCATATGTAGTAAATGAGTTGTCGGTGAAACAGTTATACAACGGAAAGAGTTCACGAATGCTGGGTAGACCAAATGTAATATTTGTATTTATGCAACCGTCTCGCACCATCACGCGGTGCAACTGTCGTCAGTTCCTGTCAGAGTTCCGGAGTCAAGGACCCGGATCAATATCTGTAATATATCTATTGACATCTCAATAATATAATGTATATTTGAAGGCGATTTTGTGTCCACTTGTTTTCTGTTTGCATAATTGCATGCGTGTGTGCGTGAGTATGGTATATGTGCGTATGTTTGTGTGTGTGTGTGTGCGTGCGTGCGTGCGTGCGTGCGTGCGTGTGTGTGTGTACGTGCGTGCCCGCGTGAGTGCGTCTGTATGTATATATGCGTGTGTTTATGAATGCTTGTGTGGAATGTGGAATGTCTCTATGTAATTCTTAGTATGTACGCATAGTTTACGTCCGCACGCTCGCGTGCACGCACGCATGCACGCAAATAATCAATCAAGCAAGCACGCACGCACGCACGCACACACACACACACACACACACACACACACACACACACACACACACAAGATTGCAATTTGTGTACAAATAGTATCCGGAGTATCCACCACGAGTTGCTGCATACAGAATTACGGGCACCTCTTGTGGTACGAGACGGGGTACGTACAGTACGTACAGTACGTACAGTACGTACAGTACGTACAGTACGTACACTCGCTGCCCTACTTACTGCTGCTCTCCAAGTATTCATGTACTCCGGTGACAGTGTCACCGAACTCACAGCTACTCGTCAAATCGACGTTGATGTTCAGCCTCCGTCAGCGGGTCGGCGACGCTGCCTGCGTGCGAAGTTAGCGTAACTCGGGATCACACGTTCCAGCCGCTGAGCGCAGGTGCGTCCATTGTTCAGATAGGGCCTGTCTTGGGCCGAAGCTGTTTGCGTGCGTCCCACGTCGCGTGTCTTCACGGGCTCACTAGGCCGCCGTCCTAGTCAGAGCGTTAACGTCAATGTGCCGTAAATTTCCAACTGAGAATCCCCCGCCAGATGTATGTGGCTTCGGATGAACTGATCGGTAGACCCAATGTTTATAATGGGCCCGAAGGAGAGACGGACGACACGTAAATCGCAACGCGCTAGTTATGTGCACGTACAGCCTGTGTATACATTGTCCTATTATCGATCATTCGCCAGACTATGAACACCGTTCGATCTGCGACATCAAACTCCAGGATAAAAACAAATAATGTTCGATTTTAACATCCGTCGAGAAACGTGCCATATACGCAATGTCGATGATACGACTATTTGGTCTGAAGTGGTTTTGAAATTATTTTGAAAATGACTTACCCTTGGTTTTTAGCCAACACTTTTAATAACGTCATGTCGCTTGTTATAGTTAATTAATCAGTGTAATTTTATTTTCAATTTAGACAATATTAATATAGTACCATCTCTGTCAGTCTGCCCCTCTGTAGTGCATGCTTGGTCACGTGTGCAACGTTATATGGTTAACAAGTAGGTCAAACGAACGTCCACACACCGCACAACTTTATGAATTGATCAACACATCACCCTGGCAGCTACAGTCAATTCACGGAACCTGAACAACGGAATATCGGTTAGCGAGAATAAATGAAATATTTACGATACTTGTGAATCTTTGATGAGGCTCATAAAAAGGCCAGCAATTTTGGAACTGGTATTTAGACAGTATAGCTATAGAGCAAAGCACAATCGCACAGTATGTTGTGTAGCTGAGTGTTGATGCCCTTACTTGATATGTGCCCCACCGAAAGAACAACGACAACATCCCTCGCTGAATAAAAAGCTATAACAAGTTGTACATGAACATCACAGAGAACAGCACAAAGTGAAAATGCTCAAACTCACAATGGGAAGAAAGGATCAAACGTGCGCAATGAACCATGACGATGTTCTCCCGTCCGCAATATATGATCAATATATGATCAAAAGTCCAAAATGGCGACGTGCTTTTCATCGGCTGTCTGTTGAATAGCCGTGTTTTCTCCTGACGGATTTGACTGTTGAATTTCGGGCCGTTGAAAATGTTAGCCAGCGCGACGAGACCCGATGTCGCGTCGCGTCGATCGCGTCGCGTGTCATCGGCACTATTTTGTCACAATAATGAATATATAGGTATATTTAATTTTACATCACGAGTAAAGTATACAAAGTGATCTTGTACAACGAATATATTATTACCATCGAGCAGAAGTAGTAGCATGCAGCACTAAATACTCACACACGAGTATAGAAATAGTAGCATGCAGCACTAAATACTCACACACGAGTATAGAAGTAGTAGCATGCAGCACTAAATACTCACACACGAGAATAGAAGTAGTAGCATGCAGCACTAAATACTCACACACGAGTATAGAAGTAGTAGCATGCAGCACTAAATACTCACACACGAGTATAGAAGTAGTAGCATGCAGCACTAAATACTCACACACTAGTATAGTAGGCCTTAAAATACGCCTTTTCCCGAATGTCTAGAGTTGTGTTAACCTGTCAGTTTTGGACATTTACCCCTTATTTGTATCCAGTAACGCGGACACAGGTGCCTTCTATCAGACAAAGGCCTCTAACTAACCCATAAAAGCTGCCAATGCAATTCAAATAAAACAGTCGTGCGAACAAGAGAACGCACCGTAAAGTAGATTTACAAAAAGCCATTCGGCGAAGGCGTTACGTCAGTTCGCCAGGCGTAGTCCGATTACACAGAAACTCACGCAAGGCGTTTGGCGCGGCCATGGGTGAGCGATAATAGGCGGTGATCAAAGGGGCAGGTTGCCCGCATCAAAAGGCTGAAATAAAGCGATTAGACTAATTAGGCTTCTTCACCGTTCATTGCATGTCAATCTGGGCCGCCATTCAGTCCGAATGCGCACAGTCACTGGGCACGGCTGACGCCTCGCAGTGTGCCGCCGATAGCACCGAGAGGACAATAAAACGCTATAGGAGGCGTTCCCGAGTCGCCACAGCGTCTCCCGCCGAAAGCACAACAGGGGACGCTGTCAACATCGTGTCCCAAGACGGTCCCAACAGATAATGCAATCTAGATAATTCATGGAACAACGCAGAACAAAGCCTAAGTAAATGTATACACAATTTGCTGCACAAAATTAATAAATGTATTAAATATACAAAGACGTTATTCGGGATCTCGTCTCACCAACGTTCGTTAGGTGACGCTTCGTGGAGCGAGCCGCGAGAGTAGAATCGAAAAATGGAGAGGATATGTATACTAATGAATTAAAGGAGCTTAACGGAACACAGTCTGATTGTTTGTATCGTACAGTCATGTTCTACTGAAATAAAATATTATACATTATAACATTTTCGTCGCCTAATTGCGTTTTTATGAGCCACATTAAACAATATAAGTTGGCCGTCATCTGTTGTTTAATTTTAATGTTTCGGTCCGAATATCACACTTAGACTATATTGCGTGCGGAGGGCAATTGGAGTTTGTCAGTAGTTGTTCGCGAATGCACACACTGAATGGGAAAATGGCAACGTCGACATTCATAAACAGATAACGGTCAAATTATATTCACGTAATTGTGGTTTATCAAAAAAAAAACTTGACCACTCGAGAATTTAGAATAGCTATAGTGTATACTATATATCATGATTTTACGATAAAAAATAATCAATCTTTTAAAACACCATGACAGTGTGCGTGCAGACAGACAGTTGCTGGGGAGGTTAAAGTGCTTAAACCACTGCGGCAAACCGAAACCACTTTAGCATAAGGATCATTCCTTGTCAAATCAACCAATTTTCACGACATTTCAAAAGTTCATGTCTCAAGATTTGCATGCAAATTGTGCCTGTAACGCCCTGTAATGTAAACACAGGGTAAGCGCCCCAAAACGCACTCGTTATTTTTATCTGTGTTCAGGTGCTTCAAACTTACCACGTTTACAAGGTACATATCTGAAATTCGCTGAATTTATAGACATATTGGTGCAAATTATCTATGCAAATTCAACTTTTTGACCATTGGTTGATTTCACACAAAATGACCCATAAGAGAAAATCATAACTTTATTATAAAATGCCGTAGGTATATATAACTATATAAGGCTCGCAAAGGTAACATGCAAGGCAACACCGGATGTCGTTGTGCTACGATTGGCGTTAGTCCGTTCTTCCATCATCCGTTTTATTATTTTATTCATAACACAAAGTACATTGTTTCAGTATTCCATAAATCCGCACGATTCGCTAAGCCAATCAAAACCCTCGGAAACCAAAGTGTGCGGATAAACGAGGTTCCATTCTGTTAGCGACGACGTCATCGCAAACCGCAGAACCAACACACACCAACTAAATCGTAAAATCGGAAGGAAGGCTGCGGACGGACGGTGTGACTAAACGCAGTTTTTGTTCGGCGGAGATAATGTATCGGCGTTTTGATGGCGTCCCTACTGCGAATGGGCGTTCTTATTGACACACGCTATGCACACAAGTGCACCTGCCGAGCGCTGTCTGTTTACTTAAGACCGTCGCTGCCACAGGCCGCCAACAATGGCTGGCCAACAGAGCGCGCACGAGGCTCTTGACTTAACACGACGCCACTTTCAAGGCCACTCTAGGCGGGTGTGAATTAACTCACTTCGACTGTTGGTCCGACTCAATAGAACCCCCCACTGCGCATGTTTAGTCCCCGAATTTTCACCACCAAAGTATATTAATCACTTTCACACCCAGGTATGATCTAATTTTCGGCTTACCTAATTTTAGAATATATATATATATATATATATATATATATATATATATATATATATATATATATATATATATATATATATATATATATATATATATATATATATATATATATATAATAAAATAAAATAGAATATTCACCCAAGCCAATGTTTGCGCTGCGTGATAGTTTACGTCTATGTTTTCACCCCTTATTGTGCATATGTCATCATATGCATAATGACGTGGTTCATTAAAAGCATATGTTTTATGAAATTAAATGAAAGTAATTATTGAATGATTTTATTTTGATGTGTGTTGAAGAATCTTGTTATGACGTGTGATCATTACGCAACATCTAATATAATATTATGTTGCATACAACCTTCCACCCCCAACACTAACTATACCAGTAATAAAGTAATAAAGTAGCTCATTTGTTGTTGAATACAGCACAGCCTGACGAGGCCGACTCAAATTCTGTAGTTTCCTGTTAACTTGATAAGTGGTGACACAGTTGAGCTCTGTTAGTGCTTTTAACGATTTTATGAGTTTTCTTCTCTTCTCCTCTCTTACAAGAATATTTTGTTTTGGTCGTCCTCGTTTTTCGTTTTTCTTGGGGTTCCACCTTATGACTGTTTATATATATATATATATATATATATATATATATATATATATATATATATATATATATATATATATATATATATATATATATATATATATATATATATATATATATATATATATATATATATATCAAGTACGTTCATCCGCAAACAAATTATGCGCATTAACATGTACGCGCGCATACGCGTTCGCAATGAAGCATACACAGCACACGCAAGCACACACGCACGCACGCACGCACGCATGCACGCACGCACAAAAGACGGGACGTCACGGCCACGTCAACCAAAGAATTCACACCGGTTGAACCATTGAGTGCCGCTCTTGTGAAGATTTATGAAGTCGGCCACTTCGTCAATGGGGTGTCGTCTATGCTCACTCGCTAGCACAGGTGAAGCAAAGTGCCAATTAAAAGACAAGAAACCCACTAAATGTTTACCCACTGACATTGTCGCAAATACTTAATATCACAGACCATATACCATAAATCATTTGAAATATAATACAACGCGATTGGCTTTTTCGTTTTTCTTTATATAGAAAGGGAAACGAAAAATTAAATGCGGTTGTCCAACCAGGTTTGTGGTGGTATCTCGCCTTTTGCGAATTCCGTCTGTTCCACCTTGCAAGACGGCGTTTACAAAATTGTTCTTCCATCTGAAATCTGAAATACCTCACAACAATCTAGATATCGACAGGTGAACACGACAATCTAGGTATCGACAGGTGAACACGGAACACCGTTGACGCATACATGCTTCAATACAAACCCAAACGGAATCCACGCCTGCATACATTCCTACAATAAACTAACAATGATACATCTAACACTTCCTTAAGCAGATATACCAACATTGAGGAAGCAGTCAGTCGAGCTTGGTTTCATGAATACACAAACAGAGTCGATATTCATATTGTCTAGAGACATCAGAAGACGCTCCATGCAGTAAGACGTCACGACTCGTCGGATCAACGAGATCGCGATTGTTCAGTGACGTCGATGCGATACGACTTCCCTGGCATGAGTCATTGTCACTCATTGTCACTCATTGTCACCCTTTGTCACTCATTGTCACTCAATGTCACTGGCCACGTGCTATTTAGGACCAGTCTGTCATTACCCACATAAAGAGTACAGAAAAGCGAGGATTGCGCGGGATGAGTGAATTTTTTCCAAGCACTTTCACATCGGATATGTTAGAAAAGTTAATATTTTCAGCACAGCTGCGTTAGATCTGATTATTCTGCAGAACATTTCCAAATCACGCAGTCACCGGGATGGGCCAAAATCGAGGCGTATCAGCTTTGTGTGCGTTTTTTTCTCTAAAAAACGAGACATCATTTTCACACGAGTTTCACACAGCGTGCGTGTTAATAGAGGATATCTGTGTCGTGATATCTTAGAGAAAATCATAGGAAAAATGTACAGGAATCCAAAGAAACGTTATAATGGCGGCCAATAAGAAAATCAAATGTGGTCTATCCCCTCAAATGTGGTCTATCCCCTCACCCCGTTGTACTGATGACGACGCCGAACGAACCTCAGCCTGCGTGGGCGGGCGTTGAATGCGATGACGCAACCAACCGCACGGCCAAGTCACAATAACTATTCGGTTATTTAATACGATTCAAAGTAATTTCACGCATTCCTCGCTATCTCTCACGGTTTGACAGGCTGTTTGACAGCGCAGCCAGTTAATGGCTATCATTTCTTTCCTCCTCATCCAAGTAGGGAGGGTACGGAGGGAGGGAGGGACGGACGTGTGGCGGAGTTCCCGCGCTTTCACACGGGGATTATAAATATTTTTAACTTTCACTTGGTTATCTTAAAGGACGTCGTGATGCGTGATGATTAAAACCGAACAATATGGAACAAGACGCGCCGACGCGTATTTGCAAAACGTCGTCTAGTTCCGGTTGTGTGACACTAATAAGAGGAGACGGAACTGCCAAAAAAGTAAATAACTAAATATACTAAGCTGAACTAAATATACACAGGGTTTACTTAAAAGTACAACGTTTTTATTATTTCATATACGAGCAACATTTTTTTACAACTTAAGATGGTCAACAATTGTGCTTTATGTCATTTGTAGCTGGCAGCAAAATGAGTATAATCCCAAAACCGTTGACTTTGTGAACGACAGACGCTGTTATCAATGATGTGGTACAATTATTTGATTTTCAAATCATGAAGTGAACTTTAGGGAATATTGACACAAAAAACAAACGCCAAGTTCATCATGCTATAACAATTCCAATGTCGTTACTGTCAACACAGAGATGCAAATGTAGCCATGTTTTTTAGTTTTGTTCCACTAAAACAATTATCCAATTCTTATGGTTACTTTTATGCACATTGTTTTCAACTTGCACGAAAAACAACTAATTATGATTACTGTTAGTCTATAGGTGGAGTTGTTCTTTTCTTTTTAAAGTTTAAATTTAATATTATATATTAAATGAAAGATTAAAAAAACAAATCTCACAGGGCAGTGCAGGTCTTTCAAGCGGGCATTTTGCCCGTACGAGAGGCCTTAAAAACATGGTTCGATGCGTTGTCACACTCCTATATAAAACGATAACATGGCCACCAATGGGAATATCAAGTCTGGTCGGCGCCCAGCATTTCAAGGCCGTCTCCTAAACATCGCGTCGACTTATTGAGGCAACGACAGAACCGTCGCAAACAACAGCGCTTGCACGAACAGTGCAGTCGAGTAAGGGCTAAAACGCCCTGACGTGTCCTAAACACCACCTATTGCGTTACACAAGCACCCCACCTCCCACGAGCAGGTGTGTGCTGACTTTTTACGCGGCCCTGTCGCCGACATCCGGCATCACCTGGCCAGGTGCGTGCCCGTGTCACAAATGTCAGCGACCCAGTCGTTCAAGCCGGCGTCAAACAGAGCGGCGTGCTCCGGCAAATTAAAACTAATTTAATGCCGCGGCGAAAACAAATTCACCCGAACCGATAACGTACGAACGAGGCACGTCACGCAGCCGGTGTCGCCGTCGCGCGGCAGGCGGCAGGCGGCAGGCGGCAGCAACGCCAATATATTCATCACGGGTCTAACTAATTATTCCATCTACCAGAACGTGCGCCACCGACCGGCTGAATATTGATACGGACTCACGGATGCGATTGATGTAGCAACCCGCGGAGGGGTAATTGCCCGAGCGGCTTTTTGCGCTTCGCCATTTACATAACGTAATGAGTTATTTTCGCGCTGCGTCAACGAAAGTTGTCGGGTAATTGACGATAATTTTGCAACGCCCGCGCGGACAACGCCGCCATTATGCAACCGGCTGTAACGCGGTAACCTATAATCGGACGAACGTCGGACAATTCCCACGTCTTTTGAGCGTTGCGTTGTGAAGCGAGCGACCAATTGTGGAATTGACAAATCAATGAACCGCCTTCTGAGGGGCGCACGCTCTGTCTGCAGCCGGCGAGACGCCGGTGGAGTTCCGACGATTTCGGAAGTGCGCCAGTAGAAGAAACGGGTGCAGAAGTCGCGTGCCTTCGGCGCCCCGTTTTTGCGAAGGGGTATCCTGATCGAACAGATACGATTAATTGCAACGAGTGGCGCTCTCCTTCGCAGACAGGCAGTGCATGGTAGGCCGATGTGTGCAAAAAAGCGACGACGACGGCGTTTCGCGGTTTCAACGCATTTTCCGCCACCGGCGTCTGTTTGATAACCGCCGCTAGTTCACGCCTCGCTGGCCGACGAAGCTCGCATGCGTAAATTCGTCGGTCGCGGATTTCTTCTGCTTTCGGTCAGGAATGAAGAGATTCGTCGCGGGGAACTCCCGCAAGACGGCGCCGTGGCCACGACAAGAAGCGCCGTTGTCGACGTCGACAGACAACGCCGAGTTAAACCCCGGCCCGCACAAAACACCACCCGTGATCGCGGCTGGCGCGTACACGCACGGTAATCATTGTGTTGAGGTTGAAAGCGGCGACTTGACACCAAGCCGTGTCGTATCAGCGTCGCCTTTGAACCGAAAGGTTATGCGCGAGTCTCCCTAGCGCGCACCGCGCCACCGCCCGGACGCCCGCACCGCCGGCATTCAGCGTCCGTGGAGTAGGGCGATACGGTTCAGACATTGTGCGCGGCGACAAAGGGACGGAGACGCCGGGAGCGCGCCGCCGGGCATGGCATTAGAAGGGCAAATGAGCGCGGAGATGCGACTGTCGATGGCGCGCGAGATAGCATAGAGTGTGCCGGAGATGTGTGAAGGCCGGCCCGCCTTCGGTGACGCACGCGTCAATCAGACGACCGGTGGACGGCCTGGGAACCGTTGTTGGGCTAAGTGGCCGCCACGCGGCATTGTTCGCGCGTGTTTACTGCCCGGGCATACGGTAGGCCGGCCCAGTTCCCGGGCACACGTGACAGGCCGGCCCAGTTCCCGGGCATACACGACAGGCTGGCGGGCGGGCGGGTAGACGGGCGGGCCGGCAGGAAGGCAGGCAGGCAGGTTGGCCGGCCGGCAGGCAGGCAGGCAGGCAGGCAGGCAGGCAGGCAGGCAGGCAGGCAGGCAGGCAGGCAGGCAGGCAGGCAGGCAGGCAGGCAGGCAGGCAGGCGGCCCGCGTAAAGCCCGCCATACACATACCGCCTGTTGATCGCCAACAGTTTGTCTGCCGACTGCCCGTCGGCCGACCGTCGGACGACCGATTTTTCAGATGCCAGATGTCCACAAGTGTTGCCAACTGTTGGTGGAGAACAGACACATACCGACTACATTTGAGTTGCCAACTGAAAAGGTAGTTGCCGACACGTTGGCGACTGAAGATTCGGTGCGTGTATGGCGGGCTTTAATGACACATCTCTTATCTCATCACACGACACATGAAAACAGCTCAGTGCCCCCCCCCTCCCCGTGGGTTCGTGCACAACATTTGATATTTCAAGGGCGCATCCTAGATTTTGTTCCTGGGAGAGGGTGGTTATTTTGTCCCTGGGAGAGGGTGGTCATTTTTTCCAGGGAGAGGGTGTTTATTTTGTTCATGGGAGAGGGTGGTTATTTTGTTCCTGGCGCTGTATCTGGAACATCGGAATCTCAATCGAAACAACCCGGGTTCGATCGAATCCTCTTGATGCCTTCTCGATGCCCTCTTGATGCCCTCTCGATGCTCTCTTGATGCCCTCTCGATGCTCTCTTGCATGATGCTCTCTTGCATGATGCTCTCTTGATGCTCTCTTGATGCCCTCTCGATGCCCTCTTGATGCTCTCTTGATGCCCTCTTGATGCCCTCTCGATGCTCTCTTGATGCTCTCTTGATGCTCTCTTGATGCCCTCTTGATGCCCTCTCGATGCCCTCTTGATGCTCTCTTGATGCCCTCTCGATGCCCTCTTGATGCCCTCTCGATGCTCTCTTGATGCCCTCTCGATGCTCTCTTGATGCCCTCTCGATGCCCTCTTGATGCCCTCTTGATGCTCTCTTGATGCCCTCTCGATGCTCTCTTGATGCCCTCTCGATGCTCTCTTGATGCCCTCTCGATGCTCTCTTGCATGATGCTCTCTTGATGCCCTCTCGATGCCCTCTTGATGCTCTCTTGATGCCCTCTTGATGCCCTCTCGATGCTCTCTTGATGCTCTCTTGATGCTCTCTTGATGCTCTCTTGATGCCCTCTCGATGCCCTCTTGATGCCCTCTCGATGCTCTCTCGATGCTCTCTTGATGCCCTATCGATGCCCTCTTGATGCCCTCTCGATGCTCTCTTGATGCCCTCTCGATGCTCTCTTGATGCCCTCTCGATGCCCTCTTGATGCCCTCTCGATGCTCTCTTGATGCCCTCTTGATGCCCTCTCGATGCTCTCTTGATGCCCTCTCGATGCCCTCTTGATGCCCTCTCGATGTTCTCTTGATGCCATCTCGATGCTCTCTTGATGCCATCTCGATGCTCTCTTGATGCCCTCTCGATGCTCTCTTGATGCCCTATCGATGCCCTCTTGATGCCCTCTCGATGCTCTCTTGATGCCCTTTTGATGCCCTCTCGATGCTCTCTTGATGCCCTCTCGATGACCTCTTGATGCCCTCTCGATGCTCTCTTGATGCCCTCTCGATGCTCTCTTGATGCCCTATCGATGCCCTCTTGATGCCCTCTCGATGCTCTCTTGATGCCCTTTTGATGCCCTCTCGATGCTCTCTTGATGCCCTCTCGATGCCCTCTTGATGCCCTCTCGATGCTCTCTTGATGCCCTCTCGATGCCCTCTTGATGCTCTCTCGATGCCCTCTTGATGCCCTCTCGATGCCCTATTGATGCCCACTCGATGCCCTCTCGATGCCCTCTTGATGGACACTTTCGTTTACCCCACGTTGCCTCAGTTCACCAAACTGACAGATGAATATAAATGAATGAGCAGCCTTCGTGCTATAATTGCAGCGCGGCTGAATGTTTCCCGGAGATGTGGAGTTGGCGTTCGAATGAGCAGGTCTGCCAGGAGGTGAAATGTAAAACGTTTTGAACGATCCCAAGACAGGATACATCGGTATGTAAGAATGAGCAGGTCTGCCAGGAGGTGAAATGTAAAACGTTTTGAACGATCCCAAGACAGGATACATCGCTATGTAAGAACTGGGCCGCCAAGTATATGTACAGTGGTATACACTGACACGTGACACGCAGCACATTATCTATGGATTTCAAAATATTTGTATGCAGCTAATTGCTTTCCAACAGCACTGTCCACTTCACGTGGTGTTCCTCAGGATTCTATTCTTGGACCATTATTTTTTACTCTCTACAATACTCCACTGAGCTCAGTTATTCAAAGTCACAAATTGGATCACCACATATATACAGACGATACACATATTTACCTTTCCTTGACCAACCCTGATACAAATTGCTCCTTAAACCAGATAAGGGATTGTCTCTATTTTCGGCTCGACGACTGACAGAAAATTAAAGTTAAATGCAGATGAAACAGAATTTCATATTATCGGTTCACAAAAGCAGCGTGGTAAACTTGATTATTTTTTGCCGTCTCAGCACGGAATTTAGGAGCCACATTTAATAATAATAATTAACATTTTAGACAGCATATTTCACAAAATTGTTGTTGCTGCTTTTGTCACATTCGTCGTATTCGTCAGGTATGTCTTTATCTCTCACCAAAAAATATTGCAACTGTCATTGTTAGCAGTAGACTTGACTATTGTAATTCCTTTTATCACAATATTGCTCAAAGGCCATCTTGAAACTTCAACGTGTGCAAAATTGTTTGGCAAGGGTAGTTACCCAGTCTACTCGTTTCTCTCAGTCAGTACCACTTCTTAAATCATTGCATTGGCTCCTTGTCCGACATCACATTATTTTTAAGATCTGTACAAGTACCTATCAAGCACTTTCATCCAAGCAACCAGAATATTGACATTCACTGCTCACTCCTGCAAGACAGCTCAGACAGCTTCGATCATCTAATTCTAATCTATATTTTCGTCCCCAGTGTTAAGACAAATGTCGGAACAAGAACTGTTTCAGTTGCTGCACCGACTCTGTGGAACTCACTCCCTGTTAGTGTTAAGTATGTAGGAAATATAAAAAAATGTCGTCGTAAACTAAAAGCCCACCTGTTTAAAGTTGCTTATCCTCCGTAGCTCCTCAGCGTACTAATACAACTGTTTACAACTGAAACTACTTATCGATTAGGAACTGCTTAACCCCTTTTGTTTTGATGCGCTGCCGAGTTTGGGCCACCCGAGGATTTTAGCGCAACAGAAGTGTTTTACATAGTATTGTATTGCATTGCATCTGTGCATCCTTATACAGTTCGTGCATGGGCAGGATTGTACAGTATTTCGCGCTCATGAACGAGTTCGATCAGACGCTCGTACGAACAATCACCGGTGCGTCTTTGCATTGTTTTTATTTGTACGGGTATCACTGTCGTCGTCTGCTTCTGCTACAAGAACTATTTGTGCGGGCGGCGGCGTTCGTACGGGTGCGGAAGAGGGCAGGTGTGTTTACGTCATTGGTTTTAACATTTGGTATTTCACGGGCGGATGCAGACTTTTCTTAGTTGTTTTTTATTTTCAAAATAATTTAGTTCAATCACAATTACCCCGTACAATCAACGCACCGAGTAATTCGTCTATAGTGGTCCATCGCTCATTAGCCTTGGCAGGCAATTGATCTGTGCGAGTATGCACTAATAACGGAAACAAATCCGGAGTGCAGCCCCATCAGAAGGGGGTATGACGTCAACCTTCATCCATTCTTCCGGCAGCTCCTGCGGCCGAGCTATTGCCACATAGAGATACCGCTCATCACTCCACTGGACTCCATCCGTGCGGCCGAGAGGGGGATCCTGACGACTCGACAAACCGATATGTACACACACTTCGCCCTGGCTGGCGCCAAGAGAGGACACTGCAGTGGCGTAAACCAATGTCTCACAAAACAGAAGGATGCCGATTGCTGTATGTGTAGAAGGATACAGGCTGTTTTACCGATGCACATTGTGTCGCATGTTCAGTTCGAAAATCGACGCCGATGGAAATAGACTGGGACAAATTACTTTGATTGTCAGTATGACGCTATATATATATATATATATATATATATATATATATATATATATATATATATATATATATATATATATATATATATATATATATATATATATATATATATATATATATATATATATATATATATATATATATATATATATATATATGATGCTGCAATGTGGCACTGTTTATAAGAGCAATTCAAAGGCTGTTCCAGGAAATTTATTATCATCAGTAGAATTCCCTCCGTTTGTCTACGTCTGCACGTCCACACCCTCTCTCGTTGACCGGTCATGTGGTCCCAATGGTCAAGGTAATGCATCCATTTACCTTAAGTCCCGGGATACCTAAATGTATAAGGTAACCTCCGATGTCGTAATTACAGAACCATCAGTTTGATATGATATTTGAATAAAGTTATATGGTAAGGATTATATTAAACAGTCTCAAAGGAAAAGTCGAGGAGCTGTTGTCAGCGGAACAAGCTATAGCTTCAGGCCAAAACGACGCACCACTGAACACATTTTCAACATCGGATTACTGATTGAGAAGCACATTGATCATCAGCAGGACAACAGGACCCTTACCACAACTTCATTGGATTCAAAAAGGCATTCGACCGTTCTGACGACACACGTGCCATATCAAAGTAAAAATGTATGGAACCTTCGGTATGCAGATGATATCACCTGACAGCAACATGTGGCGCAGAATACAGTAGGGGTTAAGGAGAAACAAGGTCTGCTATGTTTCAGAAAGAGAATGGCCACAATGTTTCAGTAAGAGAATGGCCACAATGTTTCAGTAAGAGAATGGCCATAATGTTTCAGTAAGAGAATGGCCATAATGTTTCAGTAAGAGAATGGCCACAATGTTTCAGTAAGAGAATGGCCATAATGTTTCAGTAAGAGAATGGCCATAATGTTTCAGTAAGAGAATGGCCATAATGTTTCAGTAAGAGAATGCCCATAATGTTTCAGTAAGAGAATGGCCATAATGTTTCAGTAAGAGAATGGCCATAATGTTTCAGTAAGAGAATGCCCATAATGTTTCAGTAAGAGAAAGGCCACAATGTTTCAGTAAGAGAATGGCCATAATGTTTCAGTAAGAGAATGGCCATAATGTTTCAGTAAGAGAATGCCCATAATGTTTCAGTAAGAGAATGGCCATAATGATTCAGTAAGAGAATGGCCATGTTTCACTAAGAGAATGGCCATAATGTTTCAGTAAGAGAATGGCCATAATGTTTCAGTAAGAGAATGCCCATAACGTTTCAGTAAGATAATGGCCATAATGTTTCAGTAAGAGAATGGCCATAATGTTTCAGTAAGAGAATGGCCATAATGATTTAGTAAGAGAATGGCCATAATGTTTCAGTAAGAGAATGGCCATACTAAGTCAGCATTATTCTCTTACTGAAAGAAAGCTGACTTAGTATGGCCATTCGAAAAGAAGACCAGATATAGTCTAGTAGTTGCCAGCATAGAAGGAGAACTATACCAGCAAATAGGAAGAGGTAGAAGAAAAATTTACTGGATTGACAACATCAGGCTCTGGATAGATGGTGGACTCGAAGTGGCTAGAGAGATTGTAAGGAGACGTCAACGGCCTAACTGAGGTTCTGACTGCATAAGAAGAATCTACTATATCGACGAAGGACTTGTGGAATTAATAGAGACCCTCTATGGACCATCAACCAGTGCTGCACTAAATGGCGGACAAATAGGTTCACCATTGCGAGCAGCTGTTGAGGTAGACCAAGGATGTTAATAGAAAACATAGTCATTAGTGCAAGAAACCCTGGAGGTCTTCAACAGTACAATCTCATGGAATGGGAGAACAATCAACATTCTCCGCTTTGTTGATGAGAAATATCCAATAGGAGGAACAGAACAATGACCACAAGAACTCAAGAACTCACAGCAAAACATGAAACTAAAACGAAGGTGTGCGGCGTGAAACGAGCTCGTAATAAAGCAAACTAATGATAAACAGTGGCAATGATAAACAGTGGCAATGCGAGACGTACCAGAATAACGACGAATGGAGAACGTCTATGGAGGAAGTAAAATCCTTCAAATACGTAAAGGCTATCATTACATCTAAAGGCAGTTCCACCGAAGAAATAAAGCAAGAATTTACCTTGCAACATGGCGTGATTGGTCTGGAGAAACAACCTCACCACAACAACCTCGCCACAGCAACCTCACCACAGCAACCTCACCACAACAACTAAGATCAAGCTGTTTAGAGTCTAGCTGTGGCCTTACTGACATACGGATGTAGAAGCTGGACGGACGATGGATTTGCGTTTTATAGAGAGCGAGTTAGAAGTGGGAAAGAAGAATATGAATAAGGCGTACCTGCTTTTACACGTGGTTAGAAGTCAAGATGTAGTTGTGTACTGACTCGTACGGTAACACGTGGTAACACGTCATAACACGTGGTAACATGCATTCGAAGAACAGGACATACTGGTGACAAACTGAGTGGACGGCACGGTGACTGACAACCCTGTTAATTCATGACGTAATGCGCGACTTTTGACAAATGAGTTGATGATGATGATGGTTTATTATAGAAATTGTGATACAATACATACAATTATACAATACATACAAACATTGTAAACGTTTCCATAATGAGGGTATCAAGCCATAAGTGGCCAATTTTCCCTCACAATACATGTAATGCCCATATATGATATTCTATGGTGAAAGTTGCCTGACCCCCTCTTCTGTGGTTAATATTCCGACATGGTTCACTGCCCTGCAGAGGTATTCTTCTCAACCGCAAGAATATCCACCCTCGGGCTAATTCGTCATCGCTAGAAGCACGTTCGCCCTCACGTGAAAGTGTTTCGCCTTCAGGCAGTCGGGAGTTACCGGTTCTGTGTCGCCAATTAGTGACGTGAAACTGTCGTCTCCGTGTAAGAAATGGCCCGTATGTCTCGTTTGTAGATCACGCAATAACAACCGGAGAAGCTCTGTTATTTGTTGTGCCAAGCATGAATGGAATATCTTGCAGAATACCGCGGTATATATATATATATATATATATATATATATATATATATATATATATATATATATATATATATATATATATATATATATATATATATATATATATATATATATATATATATATATATATATATATATATATATATATATATATATATATATGGTTGCCACCCAAAGGTTGGTTCTGGAACACCCTGTGTTAGGAAACAGTCGTGTAATAGAAATGTATAATTCCGTTCATCCCTTTGTACGCTCTAATGACTTCCATTATATATGTCAATAGCTAACGACTCAAAGCAACCCCAGTGCTTAAGAATGGGCACCAAGACCAACATCCACAAGTTGGAAGCTGTCCAGCGGCGGCGGGAGGCAAGGTTTGTAGATGGGGACAAACAGACCACCAGCAGTACCAGTCAGAAGATCGGCAGACTTGGCTGGGAATGCCTGCAACACAGAAGGACAACTGCCATGATAGCCATGGTGTACTGTGTCACACACCATGCGCAGAGTCTGCAGAGCTTCTAGCTGTGCTCCAAAATACTTCCCCATTTGAAGTTCTGTCAAATCATGTCGTCATCGTCATCATGTTCAGCATTCGCACTTCTGTTGCAGTCAACGTTCATTCAGTCACCGTACATTTCCTCGCCAGGACATTACGTCCCCGTGTGTTTGACGGAAGCAAGCCAGCTCTTGCCATAGTCGGCCTGGTGCAGTCGTTCCTTGTTACCATGACGTCACGGTATGATTACATGTAGATTGCAAGAAGCCGCATTTTGAAGATCATGATAACATCCAGTACGACTCATTGTCCAAGTTTTCTCTATAGCTGAACTATTGAGCGCTTTGTTATCTGCGATATTCTGAGTCTTCCAATGCAATGCCTTCACGAACGCATCCGGTGATTTTTGCAGGCCATTCTGGCGTCTGATAATGGCTGTACAAGTACTTTCAACTTTCTGCCAAGTCCAAGTCCAAGTACTCGTCTAAAATTATAGGAAAGAACAAGTACAAGTACTTTGTCAAAAACTCAAGTACAAGTACAAAGTACTTTGGCAGTTTTAGTCAAGTACAGTCAAGTACATGGAACGCTACATTTATGTTTCATAATGGTGAAGGTCAAAGCGACGAAAACACAAAAAGCAGCAGTATTATGCATATGCTTGCATGTCTGCGGTGCCGGATATTTATCATCAACATATGTGAACAGATTGCAATTAACTACTTGTCAGTGATTATCCTAAGCCAAGTTAATGAATCTAATTTATATAACTCAGCAACAAGTGAATATGCAATGGCAGTTGATCAGATTTTTTATGAGGAAAACCTCTTTATTTCATCAACAATAACATATACTTCAAGTAAAACAAAGCAACCAACAGGAGGATTTGTTACCTGACAACACACTGGTTACAGTTCTTTAACATTTCTATCATCTCTCCTTCCTCTGTCCATGCTCTCTCAGACCCAGACCAGCATGTCTCATGGACTCATGAGACATGCTGCATGTCTCATGGCTTCACTGATCCCACACTGAGTTCATTGTTATGAAGTATTTAAGTCACTAACCAAGGGTTAGTTAGGAGTCCTCCAGATCTGGAGTCCTCAGATGTTACCTACATAGTCTCAGGACTCTGGACCGCATGTCTGTACAGTGGATATGATCCAATCAATTAATTTATAAGGATCATCTTAAATTAATCACTGTCACAGATTTTGTGGTATTTTTTCTTTTAGGAAAATATTTCCAATAGTTGTACAGACTTTGTACAGTAGGGAAGTTTGTCATAGACCCATACAATATAATTATGGTTTACAGGAATATATATAATATATTATTTATACTTTAAGACAAATGAATGCCTACCCTTACAAACAAATGATACGTTTTAAAAACCCCTCCATTTTACAAGCATACAGACATGGTATGACTCATAAAAATGTTTTTGCTTGGAGTCCCTTCTTAACTGCAGTTAACAATTAGTAAACCACATGCTTTGATATGGTAATGCCCATTAAACCTATATCTTTGTAGTTAGTCTACCAGTGACTAAACATTAACACCCCCCCTTATAAACATGTACATCATTTGAAGGTAAGAAAATTTGTCCAAATTGCAACAAAGGGGATGTGTGGCAATTTGAATAAAGTTTGTTTGTCCTTGTTTTGAATAAGGACCACACGAGACCAATTTAAGTGCTTATACATCAGTTCAGTTTGTCTATTTGGTGCACAAAGGCAGTGTTGCAATTTGCAATGTGTTTAGAAGTTTGCAATTTATATTTTCTGGTTGTTGAGAGGGTTAGCACACGCCAACGCTCAAAATCCCCTTTGTACTTTTTAGCCACATTGCTGGCACCAGATTATACTGGTGTAGGAGGCAGTCTGACTTGAGTCACCTTATTTCTACAGAGGAAGATTCAACTGGCAGTTCTTAGCAGTGAGCACTGGCAGCCAGTGCCAAGTGGCATGGTCTCTTGACTGCATCAAAGACATTTCATGGCTAACTGGTGGGCTAACTGATGAATCAATCAGAAATAACAAAGTATAAAAAAATAGTTAAACATTCAAATACTTCAGAAAAGTTTCATTTTGTTAAATACAAATAAATAAATTTTCACAGCATATATTGAGAAATTATTCAGATGTACTCGTAAAAATCTGAGTATGTTAAGTATGAGTACGAAAGGGCCAAATATTTGACAAAAAAGTACTTGGGAAAGTACTTGCCAAGCCCAAGTACTTTGACGGTCAAGTACAAGTCCAAGTACAAGTACTGCACTCAGCAAAATGGCAAGTATAAATACAAGTACAAGTACTGTACTCAGAAAAATGGCAAGTACCAGTACAAGTCCAAGTACAAGTACTGCACTCAGCAAGATGGCAAGTACCAGTACAAGTCCAAGTACAAGTACTGCACTCAGCAAAACGGCAAGTATAAGTACAAGTCCAAGTACAGTACTCGCTGTACTTAAGCAAAAATGTACTCAAGTATTCGAGTACTTGAACCCATACCTGAGTCACACACATACGCATGCACACACGCGTGCACACACGCATGCACACACGCATGCACACAGGTGCGTCCCCTTGATCAGCTGCATGCAACGATATAAAACGCGCATAGAGATCGCATATATTGAACAACATTAACTTAAAAAACAAGTCTTAATATACATAACCATATGGTGTTATTATAACATATAACATTAACAAATCATTAACACTGCCTCTACTGCTCCCTCCCTCCCTACATATACCAAGAGACATTGCCATTCGTGTATTGTAATAAATATACACATTACAATTATGCTATGTACACATTCGCGTAAGGCGAATGAGCATCAATCAAATATATTACGTATGTCCAATCAAATTGTACACAAATATGTGAATTTGTGTGTATACACACTAACATATACACACTAACATACATACATTATATAGTAGTATGTATATATATATATATATATATATATATATATATATATATATATATATATGCATATATTATATATACATATACATATAAATAAAGACATAACAATATATAGTAGTATGTATATATATATATATATATATATATATATATATATATATATATATATATATATATATATATATATATGCATATATTATATATACATATACATATAAATAAAGACATAACCAATTTTGAACAAGACGATTAGAAATTTATGAACATTTCTCATATGGCCACCACCAAATTGTTACCTGCAACATCTGCCAAACCACATGAATGCGGTAACTAGAACATCAAACATTACACCTGAGGCACAGCAAGTAGCATTTTATAACTTGGCAAAATTCTTCACAAATGCTATACAACTGTTCAAGCAATAAGCTAAAGTATGAACTGAAATATACAATATAAACCATTTTGCTTGCCCGTGAGAACTCACTCTCTGAATCACGGTGGCAGAAGCCTGCTAGACTGGCTGTTGGGAGAATCCAAAGGTGCCAACAAGTGATCACTGCTTTGAGCATACATAGATGCACTGAAGAATTCAGAACATTCCCCATGTCTCCCAAAGAACTGTGGAACACTAGATGCCTTTGTAACAGTCTTGGCCACAATTCCACCATCATCCAGTTGACCACTACCGCAAGGCCCTGTTGTGAGCATCCAGCTGTCACCCGTTTCTTTTTTCTCGCTGTCACTGTCAGTGTCACTGTCACAGGTAGTGCCATTCACGGTCAGGTCAAAGTTGATGTAGCTGGCAGTGCTGTGATCCTCTATGATCACATCAAGCTGTTGGTGCAGTGCTGTGAACGTCGGCCGACTACACGGGTCCTCCTGCCAACAGTCCAGCATCATCCCATACCTGCAAACACAGAACATGCATCTCATATCCTCATTGAACTCCGCTGAGTTTCCAGTGGCATCACTGATACATCAGGTGTACTAATTAACAAGACCCCTTACCGATATAACATCTCACAGACATGAGCCCTAACGGACAAAACCTATCACAATCATTATTATTTTGACCGTAGTAGTGCAACGACAACATTTTTCTGCAATTTATTTATTTTAAATTATTCAGTCACATACATATTAGTAAAGTTCATACAGAAAGAGACTGATCCAAATGCGAGGGGGTTGTCCTATCACATATCCTATCTCTAAAAAAATGTGAGGTGTTTTGAGGAGTTATGCCCGTGAGGGGTTTTTCCTACACTCGATACATCATACATCTATACGTTCACAAGTAAAATGGCTAGAAAGTATGAGTTTATTTTACTCGTAGAGTAAATAATATGTTTTACTAATGGAGTGTTTTAATCACAGAGTGGTGGTTGCCTGGAACAATCTGCCCTCCATGGCTGTAGAGGCCTCAACTTCATGGCTATGGAGGCGTCCACTATGAATACAATGTTATTTAAGAGGTTTATTGGTCCGTTGTTGTGCGGGGGGGGGGGGTGTTAACTGCAAGCCAAAGAAGGCTCCATACCCCTGTATTTTGGACCACCAACAACAGTTTCATGCACCAGGTGTAAGAGATTGTCAGTGGAACCATTTATTTACCCATTTATTTATTTTAACAATCCAGGCTATTTGAAGCAGCATTAATTACGGAGCAATAACTGTACAATGTAGGCATGTGTCAGGCCATCGGTTGTAAGAATAACTGTACAATGTAGGCATGTGTCAGGCCATCGGTTGTAAGAATAACTGTACAATGTAGGCATGTGTCAGGCCATCGGTTGTAAGAATAACTGTACAATGTAGGCATGTGTCAGGCCATCGGTTGTAAGAATAACTGTACAATGTAGGCATGTGTCAGGCCATCGGTTGCAAGAATAACAGATGATAGAACACAAAAGAAAGCAGGGACTGGATGGTGGAATGCAACAAGAAACGGAGGAATTCTTTTCATTGGGTGTGGAATTCAGATGCCACAATTTGTTGAAAATCAAAGGACAAAACAGTTGATAATCCCATCCAGCGACTGATGAAGTCTGTAATAATAAAAACCTGTAAAACAAGTCAGTTTGAAGTCGTTGCATAGTCAGGCAGAGAATACAATTGGTAGGCAATCCGAAACATCTGTTGAGAAAGCGTCTGTAATATGCAACAGCCATATCAGTGAATTTGCAGGCTGTTTTTTCTCCTGCCAATTTCTTCAGCCAAGTCTGTCGTTACACGATTGGGACATGAATTAGAGGAAATCAGCTGTGTCATTGTACAGGAATTCCAGACACATGTCTCGTATTAAGCACCATTTGGAGTGCCATTCGAATCAAGTGCACATAGCCAGAATGAAGTTATCAGTGTTGTACACGCTGTCAATTAGAGGTTCCTGTGGCGGCTGCAGTACTTGCTCCTCTTTCGCTGTCACTGTCAATACTACTGGTTGACACTCTAAGCAATACAGGTGTTGAGAGCTCATGAGCCAAGGGTTCTACCAAGTTCCCACCCTGCTAGCACAGGATTGGCAGAGGTCAAATAGATCAGGTTATATGTCACATACAACATGCATGGTTCTGACTCTTGCCTCACCCTTCCACAGCTGGCTACAGCTTGTGTCATTCTTTATGACTTGGCCCCACTTGGTAGGCATGTGGTTACATCAACAGATTACCCACCCATCACATATCTACGACTTGGGAAATGACAGAGGTTAAGTATCATTCTGTGACATGCAACTCTGCATGTCAGTTCCCATGCAGGGCAGCAACCCAAAACAAAATCCAGGTGCTGCTTACATGCCTTGGCTTCCGTTTCTTGCTCTTGCTACAGGATCAAATATGGTACAGTACCTGGGGTGTATGATTAAAATAACCACATATTTGTCAATGTGAACACTACATGGTGCCCTGTATCACTCACATGCTAAAGGTTACAGTTTTTTTCTAACTTCTGCAGTGTGACATGCTTGGTTGACAGGTTTGCACAAAAAGCAACAGTTGGCAGACATTCAGAGATATCGAAGGACATGGAACCGGTGGTTATGGAGTAAAGCAGGATAGTGTAACTAACAACACTACTTATGTTCTTGTAACCAGCAATCTACCAGCAGGAGCCTACATCAGCTGTGTATTCTAGACAGTGGCATATTTGGGGGGGGGCATTGGGCAAAGGCACTTTGGCAATTTTGTTTTTACTTTTGCTGTTGTAAACTACGGAATGACTAGGCTTGGCCCCCCTGGCCTGCCACTTCACAAGATACGACACTGATACTAGATAGTAGCAGCAGAAACATCTGGGGGAATGTTCTGTGGAGGAACTGACAAGACGATGATGGAAACTAACTTACTGAGTAAGGTAAAGCACTACCAGACTGCAACTCAACAGTTGCTCAACCAATACAACAGGAAGTTTACATCTGCCCAACAGATCTTTGAACAAGTATTTTGGGTAACAGATTTCAACATCGTCCCTAAGGTCATGCAGATTGAAATGCCTACTATTCTGGAAACAAGATGGCTCCTCGTCATGCAATGCCCATGCAATCTTTGTAGCAGAAGTTTTTTAAAGTTGACATTTTTAAACTTCCATACATTGTGCACAAAGACACAAAGGTAAGTCATTAGCTGAAACGGTAAGATTAGTGGGGCTTAATTTACCTCTGAGATTGTCCCTTCTATTTGCACCAACCTCCGCCATCTTGTTATTACAGTAGCTGTGTTTCCATAGCAACTAGACAATGTTGCATAGATTTATGGTCCGTTGCTACAGAACAATACAAAATGAGTGTATTGTATTGATTCTAATCCATCAAACTGAACATTATCAACCTTATCATTGCATCACACCACACGCACAGACACACCTTGTGTGGCAGACGTTTCAACTTTATGATTCCATATCACTTACCTGGATATCAAGAAACATTTGAAATAGCCAATTCAGCATTTATTTTAATGAACTCAGCTTGCACCAAAGATCAGGAGCAGGCAATTTAATAGACCTTAATTTGGACATAAGCAAATAACCATTCTACAGTTGTCCCCATGTATGACTTATGCACTAAAGAAGAGAGGAAGATGAAACGGTGACCCGATGAAACCACAGGCAGTTTAATTAGCTTTCCCTATGCCCGCCCAGCTGGTCTTCGTTGTCACCACGCCAAACCACTGTTGCACATAAACAGCAGGTTTTCATATAAACACACAACCAAATGTAAGTTACATACATTGTACTGACCCGAGTCTTGGGTGTGGTGTAAGACTAAGTCCACGGATTGGCCTCTCCAAGTTCCCACACTCACAGACAGATCTTTTACCAGTTATTGCTTGTCGACGATAAAGACATACATAGACATGTTTTTACATACATTTAAAAGGGTGCATTTACTTACACAAAGTTATTAGTCATAATGTAGCACATGCTTTCAGGGGCAATGTGTTTGATTTTAGAAGATTAGTACGGTTTAACGGCATGTTGTGTCTTCAAGAGAGATTTACTAGCCGATGTGTGACACCACAAACTTGCGCTTAGTCACACTTGTGGCATTATTTCTACAAACAAACCCAGTATATGTATCCTGTAACATCTACAAGCACACACGATTCGCCTATAATCTACAGTGTGATATCCTCAACAGATGTGTGATCATTTGCTGAAGTAATGCTTTAAGATTAATAGATCAATTATTCAACTATCACTGTCTGGCTGAGTTGTGGCATCTGCTGGGTTGCTTCAAATAAACCGAGACGCTGCATAAATAAATGTTTTGACAACCACGCTTTCCCCGAATGAATCAAGTTTCTTCTAAATTTACAAAACATGCTCCTTTAGGTTGGGATGCTTGCAATGTGTTTCCAATTTTAAGACATTTGTAAACTTGCCAGCATTATATTGTATACAGAACTGACAGCATTACAAGCAGGGCAAAAATTAAACCAGGACAAATTTTAATATATGCAAATACATATATAATTAATTAATAGAACCTACCCAGAATAACCTGTGCTGACTCTGTTGCATAATATAACACTAACATAGAGGTGAAATCGTACAACATATAATTAACGCAAATCTTTTGCTGTGCAATGAAACAATCGTGTATCTAGGCCAATGCATGCTCAACCATGTTCGGAGTTACTGAAACGTCAGTAAGTGTTAATGTTGGTACAATGTATTCTTTGCTGAAACAGTAATTCTTTCCGACTCTCTAATTTAAAGGACAAGTTGTACTTCCATCGAGAATTGATTGTGCGATGCATTGCATTTATACACGCCTGCTGTCTAGCGATCAAAACCATGATATTCCGGGTAACGACTATTAGATGTGATGTATATAAAAGTTGCGACCAGGTACCAATGCCTGCCTGGTTTGGCGGTTATTGCTAGAACTTGTTGCAGTGATAAACAGCTGCACCAGGCTACTTGGCTGCAGGACAGACCCACAAATAGAGTTATCTGTGTATGTGGGCACCTAGACGAGACATACAAAATAGCTGTGTGACTGCTGTTGATGCAATCACCATAGTAAACATAGAGATGAGGATGGCATTGATAGGTCTGCCTGATGCACCTAGTATCAAGTACTGTAGGGACTTGTGTTGGGAAGAGTCAGGGAGAGGGTTGAAGCGAAGGGAAGACAAAGTCATATGCTTCGAGTTGGCGTTGGAAAGAACAGGTCTGCCAAAGGTAAAGTGTAAAACGCTTTGAGCAGTCCCAAGGACTGGATACCATGCCATATAACAACGTATGTACCTTTACCTTTTACATAATTATAATGCATTGTTTCCCCTGGGTAAAATGGAGTGCGAGGTGGTGGGGTGCCTGCCAGGGGTAGACAGGGCGAGCACCCTTATTTTTTTAACACTAGATTCAAAATGGGGCGATTCTGGTGCATTTTAAAGGGTGTTTAAACTTTTTCCCTTGTAGTTAGATGGCGACAGAAATAAACAGACAGACTCAACTGACATATATTTTAACTATGTTTTCCCTCCTGAGCGCCTTGATCTGTTGACAACTTTAACGTTGCCTTCTTCCATGCCTTCAATTTCTTTTTGTCAGCTTAAAGATCACATGGTCGTATTCGGTGATAGGCCAGACAAGTGTATGGAAGTATGGAAGTGGTACTATGCAGTGGCGTATCTAGGATCTCACAAAGGGGGAGGCCAAAGGGGAGGCTAAAGAGGGAAGGCTAAAAGGGAGGCCAAAGGGGAAACCAAAGGGGAGGCCAAAGGGGGAACCCAAAGGGGAGGCCAAAGGGTGAGGCCAAAAGGGAGGCCAAAGGGGAAACCAAAGAGGAGGCCAAAGGGGGAACCCAAAGGGGAGGCCAAAGGGTGAGGCCAAAGGGGGAGGCCAAAGGGGATGCCAAAGGGGAGGCCAAAAGGGAAGCCAAAGGGGAAGCTAATGGGGAAGCTAATGGAAAGGATATGTGAAAAGTGGGGTGAAAGAAATTGCCCAGGCTTTGAGATGGTGGAATCGAACCACTGTCCTCTCGAAGGGCAAGGCCCCTTCCTTCCCAGCTTAGGAAGGCAGGGAAGGAAGCAACCTTGCTTAGGAAGGCAGGGAAGGAAGCAACCTTGCTTAGGAAGGCAGGGAAGTAAGCAACCTTGCTTAGGAAGGCAGGGAAGGAAGCAACCTTGCTTAGGAAGGCAGGGAAGGGACAATGGGAGGACTGTCTCCCCAGCAGGGACACGTCAACTGACTCCTGTGTGATCCTCCCCCTGTTGAACCCAACTTGATGAGCTGTGGTTGATGAGCCACACATGAACCACCTGCAGTCCTGCCTTTGGTGCTAAATATTTACTGACACAATCCTAACAAGTGGCTTTAATTGGCCTAGTGTAAACATACACATACATGTGACAGGGTACACACTGAAGGGGTGACTAGACCTCTACTTGTGAGGGTAGATCATGATACCTTTCACCCCTGTCTTGGTGTGAGGCACAGTTTATCCCCAATTACCGTTTATCCCACATGCCCATAACTCTATGGTTTTTTTTAAATTTGATGGTCCTAGTCTTACAGGCACAGGAAACATTTGAACAAAGCTTTTTTGTATTGCGGTACGTGGCCTGCATTTGTTAAGTCATCATTAGATCCACCAAACAATATATTCTATTTTGCAAGGCAAGCGGCTCAATCTTGCGCATTTGCTGCAAGCCAGCATACATAGATAACCAAACAGGATTGTTTGTGGGTCTTATGGATTTACGTTACCTGTCATGCAGGTGTGCACTACTCAGGGTTGGCATGTATGATATTCCCATCTAACAATGTTATCAGGACAAAATAATAACAGCATGTTTACACCAAAACAGGCAAATGACACAGCATTTTATAAAAGATCAAAGTGCATGACTCTAGGTATCTCAAACTTGTCATTCTACTTGGTCTGATTACATTAAACCAAGGTTAAGCTTGTTAAAATATGGCAGTGCTGGAGTTAACTGCCAAGATAGGAGATTGCTTCTCCATTGGCAAACATGTAAGAAGCTGATACTCTATCTTTAACAAGGAACAGTTACTGCTAGTAATACACAGAGAACCCCCAGGTTACGGATGTCAAACTGTTGTTCTTGTTTACATTGTGTAAATGTTTAATAGCCTGGGGTAAGGGTAGAAGCTACTGCGCCTCCAGCAGTTTGCAGTGGTAGATTCAGTGACTTTGGATGGATTGGTTGGATGGACTTTCCCACATACACTTCACATGTCTAGTCTGTCTGGGTTGTCGAAGGCAGATCGTGGGAATCAAATGGTAAGACATGGGTCTGAACACTGAAGTGCTGGACCACGCACACACCATACAATCGAGTTCTACACCAAGCGTGCACAACTTTGATGGTCTGGTCTGTATGACCGCATACCCAAGGCGCTGAAGACAACTACTCAGAGACCAAAAACACAGTGGAATAATGGTCAACCTCCACCGGTACCTATGACCACCTATTAATTTATCATATATATATATATATATATATATATATATATATATATATATATATATATATATATATATATATATATATATATATATATATATATATATATATCAATGAGCATAGTGCATCAGCCTACACAGTTGCCAAAAGACACACAACTGACGCAGGACAAGACCAGTAGTTCGACGGCTCACTCCTACATCTACCCTGTGTACCATTAACACAAAATAAAAAGTGAAACTATCGAGCAATTTATCATCATGGTTTTTAAATGTACGTTTATTTCCTGCCACAGTCATATCACAGAACAAGAAAAAACCAACCTTGCAAGACAGACCTTCCACGTGAAATATTATAACGGATAATCTCAGTATCTGAATGAAGCTGGACGACTGCACAGGTGAGAACTCATGGGAGTTATACATCAAGTGTAACACCCATGAGTTACACATCAAGTGTAACACCTATAAGTTCTCACCTCAAACACTGCTGATCACTTTATTGTCATGAAAGATTATGAAAAGCCATACATATAACTTCCAGGTTATTATCACTTTATTGTTTTTGTTCAGTGTTAAATATGCTTTTATCCTGTACCAAGACACTGTACTTGGATGATGAGAAGTGTGTACATTTAAGCTTTATTGTCAAGGCTGATTTGCAGGTAAAATTATTCAGAAAAAAAAACTTGCAATGATGCAGAAGCTAAAATGATTGCTCATAGCTGTGTTTCTATAATCATCAAGACAATAATAATAGCACAACTCCAGTAGCGCCTAAATCTTCAGGAACCCGCACTCAGAGGCACGATACCATGAACAGGGAGGGATGCACTAAAGTCATCACAACTCTGTTTGTATAAATACCGTCAATGGAATCCAGGATGTATTACAAGTGATCCACATGAAGGTTTAGTACAAACAGCTGTAGACACTTGCACACAAGTAGGGACACTTGCCCCTACCATTGTCTAGTCACCTACATATAAAGAAACTCACACAGGTGATCTACTCTATGACGCTGTGTGACATAACAACAATACCAGCACACTTCTCAACAGACAAACTTCCACCTGCCTAAAAGATGCTGTATCAAATGTCCGCCGCCTGAAGCTTCCGGCACAGGTGACAATTTATGTCACACTTCGGTGACATGTGACATGATAAATTTTAGATCCTTAGGCACAGTAGACATAAACATATTTTCAATAAATAGCGTCATCATAATTTTCTTCACTGATGAGCCAGACAAACTAAACACTGGCATTTAAAATTATATTGGGTATTAGATAATATTTTATGAGAACAAATAAATGTATACGATGTGTTTGTATGGTAATACGATCCAGTTAGCCATAAGTTAAGATTACTGGGTATGTGTTTCACAAAATGTTAAAATGGGAAGTTCTGAAAAGTACTCGCAAAAAGTTTCCTACAACCATAGAAATCTTAAACCAATAATCTGATGAAGAAAAACTAGATTTAAGTTTAAGCGATTTTTTTAAAACCAGGTGTAAATAAAATTTCCTGAAATATCTAAACATATTGTCACTGTTAAAAACATATTGTCAGACAAGGAAGACCTATTTCCAAGGTTGGTTCACAGGGTTCAGCACTGTTTCTCCACTTCTGACCTTTCTGTGATTTAAATCTAGTTTTCTCTCATAATTATTTATGACACCCCTACCCTACATCTAATCATCCATTATGCAGTTATTTTTACATCAATTTCTGCTATAAAAACATATATCTTGATACAAATACAAACTGGATGACTTCTTTCACAAAAACAAATATATTATCTGATTTTTCCCTGACTTTAGTGATCATTGCACATCTTCCTGGGCCAAGAGAGATGGATTTGGTATAATATTATACTAGTTGCCAGACTAGTGGCTATATGTAATAATATGAGGTTTTCAAAAACGAAAATATACACATTCTAAATCTCTAACAGTTATTTCATCAGTGCAGTGCAAACAAATTATTAAAAAGATTGTTTTTGGTGAAAAACTTATTAACATAACTTAACATTTATCAGACGATGAATACAAGAACCAAAAAAGAGACGCTGACTGAGCCAATGGTGTATCATCCAATCAACAACCATTTTATATGACATGAAGGTCACATACCTACCTATGTGAAGGTCACATACCTAGACGAGCAAATCACAACAACAGTCATGATTTGGATATTCAACGAATTAGCATGGCAATTTTTGCCAACATGAGTATAATTAGACCGCTACAACTAGACAGACTGTGATGCCACCTAGGGGCGACATGATCTGGATTGTTGAAATGACTGTGCACTTCATAAGTTTGGTTTGGTTGCGGGGGATTGATCATGCATAAACAAACGGATCAATCATACATAAATGAATGGAACAATCAGTCATGGCTAGCTAGCGCTACTGGTGGCAATTTGGGCCATGGGCCACATGACAACTAATTTGGCTAAACAAAAGTTACCCATTTGAGCCAATTTGGCCACCAGCATTTTAGTTGAAAAGCATGCAGAATACATGAGTGTTTGTTGTTGTGTAGATAGATGTAAACAAATTTGTCTAAAGCAATTTGTATTAAAAAGGAGGGCTTTAGCCAAAATGGCAAAATTTTTAAACAACACCAGAGCTAGCTCAGTCATGCATAAATGAACAGTCATGAATAAATGAATGGATCAATCACACATAAACGAACAGATCAATCATGCATAAATGAACGGATCAATCCTGCATAAATGAACGGATCAATCATGCATAAATGAACAGATCAATCCTGCAAAATGAACAGATCAATCATGCATAAATGAATGGATCAATCCTGCATAAATGAACAGATCAATCATGCATAAATGAACGGATCAATCATGCATAAATGAACAGATCAATCATGCATAAATGAACGGATCAATCATGCATAAATGAACAGATCAATCATGCATAAATGAATGGATCAATCATGCATAAATGAATGGATCAATCATGCATAAACAAACAGATAAATCAGTTAATTGCAATTTGGAATCAATAATTATTACTCTCATTGACAAAAACTCCATATATGTGCCGTATTCAGTTAAAGCGTGAACAATAACGAAACAGTAACTAGACTTGCATATACATGTTCTCGTGACTGCCAGGCACATCTTCATTAATTTGCTTAATTATTTTTATAGAAATGAGTTCCACTAGCCGAATTCGAGCTGTTACTGTTTCTTTTCCTTTGTATCAGTGCTTGCATGTCTGGCTTCTAGACTCAAAGTGTGGCAGCGATCCACAGATAATAATATGATAGCTTACATAGATTGCTGAAACGCAAGGTTGCTGGGGACAGTGCAATAATTGTGTGAGGACTGTAAAGCATTATTTATAATTTATTGACTTCCACCACCACGGTACGGAGATTTAAACAAAGACTGCGATCAGATGACCCACCTGACATTATATCTGATCATTTCAGCGACATTTCACTGCAAATACATTTCCGGTTTAGTCATGTTTTTTAAATGAAAGACTAGCTGAACTATTTGTTAATGAGATTGGTATAATGGATGGGAGTGGGCTGTGTAGAATTTTATGAATGAGATTAGGAGGACAGGATGAATACATATTACATTTGTAATGTAAAACTTGGAAGCAGTCTATTACAACAATTGCTCAGCTCATGATATCAACTTAGGAATATGTATTGATGAGGGAGATGTTAATAATCTTTCAAACAAAATAGCTGAGGGGTTTTGTTAGAAAAATTCTAATAGTCCAATTAGTTTGGATAGGATTGACAACACCCACCTACCCACCCACTCACACCCCTATCAAAAAATTTTATTGAAGCACTGCCAATGACCTCAATGGAAAGGTGGTTAGTGCAAAATATGAACCAGAAAAACCTTTTTAAATCTACCTTTCTAAATGTCTTTTGTGATAATTCATGTGGACCATTCACACACCCACTTGATTTTTTTTTATTCACAAAGCCCCTTAGACAACATAATTTTACTTTATTTTTATCAGGCCTACTGTAATATTTTCAAAAAAGAACATCATTGGTCACACTACCGCATGAAATGTTTAGTTATTCACAAACACCTGCTAGAAATAACACACGCAATGACACGTGAACGATGAAAACTGACAAAGTTTGTTTTTCCTGCAAATGGTATTTTTCTTTCCAGGTTGTACAAAGAGCATTGTTCGTCTCAGATAACTGAAAAAGAATGCCTTTTTTAGAATTATATTATTAGCAACGTATTATATTACACTAAGCATGCAGCTGACATGCTGAAACATAGAATCACGACATCTGGGAGAAGTGTTCTATTCAAACGGTGTTTAGCTATATTTCTTTACTAAATCAATAATGTTTTTCCGAAAACAAAGACACAAAAGTAAAAACAACAAAAACAAACCAACGGTACCATGGTGACATTAGGGCCAAAGGTCTCCAGTTTCAAAGAAAAGTGTGTGAACATTTTCAGCAGTCACATAACTGTAAGCATGACACCGAGTGACTCCCTCATTTATTGTGGTCCACTCTGACAGGACCCTCCTGTCCACTCTGACAGGACCCTCCTGTCCACTCTGACAGGACCCTCCTGTCCACTCTGACAGGACCCTCCTGTCCACTCTGACAGGACCCTCCTGTCCACTCTGACAGGACCCTCCTGTCCACTCTACTGTGGCAATGGCCAACTGATGACGAGTACAAGAAGTTAACAAGCTTGAGGGAAGGTTGGGAGTCAGTCTGGTGCAGTCAAAGGTCAAGTACCCTTACAATGTCACATGTACCTAGAGCTACCTGAACATAATACTGGCCTCCCGGCAGTCAACAATTTCTTCAATTCACTGAAAAACTGTCAATACATAATTAAGCAGTGCCTGACGTAGGACTTATTGCCAGGGGGGATGTCACGGTAGGACTTATTGCCAGGGGGGATGTCACGGGTCAGGACAGGACAACTTGGTGCTCCCTGTAGTCCGTCAATGCTACAGGTGTGATAAATGGATAAGGTCCATTTATTCAGGCTGTTTTCATGGAATTTTTTGGATAAACAATTTTCGTCACCAGGGCACATTGTATTCATTGATAATGATTTGTAAACATGTTTTTCATCAAGATGTCTAAGGGGTGTGTCCTGTCATCATTATGTGGCAGGTGTCAAATGGTGGGATAGGCTTGTCATAGATATAACTCCAGCAATTAAATCCATGTTTCACGACTGACTTTTGTTACTATACACATAGATCAGCAATGCAGTGATGTGGTGTCAAGATACACTGTGTTTATGTCAAATTATATTGACAATAGATCATAACACCCTTCAACTTGAGCAAAGGTCAGATTTGGGACACCTTGCCAGTGGACCTTTGGCTACTTTCCACATATTATGTAACTAGATATTTTACAAGATTATTTGTGGCTGATTAGTTGTAGAATTACAGAATTAGTAACTTGTTTACAGTTTAGTAACTAATATTGTCGCTTACATGTTTATATGTTAGTGAGTTTCATTTATATTTTATTGTATTTTATTTTAACTTTACTCTAGAGCAATCTATGCTTTACACATGGCTAGTTTTAAATGCTTTATCTGCTTTTTTACATTTATATTAATTAGGATATAATATATTTATTATTTATACATATGTTTTATCAGATATGTTTACTGTGTAAGCATGTTTTATAATGCTGGTTACATTTGATCAATCCTGCATTTATGCTTCTATGAATAGAATTTTTTATTTCAGATTGGCTCGTTATAAATAAATTATTATTATTATTACGATGCAAATATGTCGTTGTTCTTCTTCGTAAAACTGACTTTATCACAACATATTAATTATTCCATGATTGTTAAGCTTCCTGGAATCTTAGTAGTTGTCAAAATGTTCATTACACTGGACACCAACAGACTGTCGTTTTGTCTATTTCTTGAATGGATGGACTTTCCGGTTTCTTGGAATGTGATATTGGACATAGTGATTACAACTCAAAAAACTTTTTGTATTTGTTCAAAATGTTTCAGTCGACTCCCCGACCTTCATCGGTCAACTGACGTCAAGTCCAAGTCCGCCAATGAAGGTCGAGTGTGTCAGTTGAAATATTCAGCACAAATACAGTGTCAGGAGATAAACACATGCCAGGGAAGAAATGTAAATTGAGGTAAAGGAATGGTATCCAGTCCTTGTGACTGCTCAAAGTATTTTACAATTCACCCTCTGGCAGATCTATTCATTCGAAAGCCATCTCGACTTCTCTGGAAAACATTCAGCCACACTAAAATTACTGCATGAAGACTATTTGTTAACATATCCACCTCTGTCTGTAACCAGGTACCCATTTATACAGCTGAATGAACTGTGGCAACATGGGGTGAACGAAATTGTCAAAGTTTTGAAATGGCAGCAATAGGATTCGAACCCGGGTTCCCTCAATTGAGAGTCCTGCGTTTTAACCACTCCGCCACCGTGCACCCATTGTGAAGAGAGCACAGGGAGACAAGAAGTCTATGATGTGCCATCATCCCAAAAGTGCACAAGGGATGAGGAAGACGCATTATAAAAAAGTGGAATATAATGGGATCTTGTTCCCCAGTGTATGTGTCCGGATTAACAAGTTTTCCCGCATAAATGACGTACATTAGCGTTTGGAAATACTGTCCTAGTGAAATGATGTCCAGATGCCGAGGTTTCCAGTTTATTGATGACCGGATTAATGAGGTTCCACTGTATATACATAATTATAGTGTAAGATATACACACATATGTCTTGAGAACAGATACTAGTAAACACTGTGAAATATCCAGTAAGAAGAAATTAATTGGAATGCGGTTTGTATAAGGGAAAGAACACTAAATCTGCCCCTGCATTACCCTACCCCATATCCAGTTTGCCCTACCACTGTAGTATCTTGTACATATCCTAAAATCACACGTACACAAAACAAATGTGCAGGAACTATAAAGACCCGTCATATCACATTTCCATAACTACAAACTTCCAACTAATACCACCTATGACACATAACTTCACAAAAAAGGACCACACATTCAGAAACCCTGATGAATACCACCGAGCAGAGCAGACAAGCACTACTCTAAACCAAAAAAAATCCTGATGAAAATCAGTAAGTCTGCCACACAGTTACCAAGCGGGCATTGACCATCTAAGGCCACAATACTATTACTGTTTCTTCGACATTTGTTATCTTCCTCACACTAGCATTTTAAAGCACTTAGGAGCGGTGACACCTAGACAAAGCTGTCATGCAACATTTCTAGTGACACACAACAAAAACTGACCGACAATTGAACAATAAATGTACATCATTTTGATGGTGCCAGTATATATAACCAGTAGTTTTATTTGAACAAAACTGGCCATTATGTTCTTGTCAAATGTACTTACGCCAACAATGCTAATAATACACACTGCGAAAAATGGCAGCAATTATTTATCGAAATATGAGATTATACTTGGTTGACAAGTTGGTTGTTGAGTATTAATTGGCACTGTTTTTCTGGTAGTGCAACTATCTGCATGATCAAGATCACATATGACATGAAGGGCGATTCAATGATTCATTGTTATAAAGATTTTCACAGGCGAGTTTATTGATGATTCTCAGAGAAAAAGAAAACGCTGATTTCCTTGGGTGATTTCCGCAGCACTATGAATGTTTCAATTGTCAGTTTTTCCCCCAAGAATCGAGGTGCACTGCTGTTGGCCAGCAGATAAAATTTTCACAAGCAGATAAAAGTCCAATAATTGCCTTATCACGAGTGTTGAAAAAGACCACAGGAATAAAATTGTGGTATCTTGAAGATGACCGATGTTACTGATATACTGATATACTTATATGTGCAGTTCATGTGTACCTACCAAACGCATGCATGTCAATGTCTTCTAACCAGATTTAGCATCAATTACATTATATCAATTACAATTCGAATTACAATTTGAATTACACACCAATTATAAATAGCAATAACAATTCCACCTAAAAATACCAATTCCTATTCAAATAAAAAATACCAATACCAATTATCAATTCCATATTGAAATAACCGTATGTGAACATGGCAACCCTAGACTGACTCAAGACGAAACGATAACATCTATTTTTGAGCAGCTTTATTTCTGCATACTACGGTTCATAATGGCAAACAAATATGGGACTAGATCTGTCAGCCGGCCCTACTAATAAGATCCCTAGAAAGAGAGAGTACTGTGTACACAAGTGGGGGGTCTGGCAATCCTCAAGTCTCCACCATCTATATCTATCTATCTATATATCAGCCGTATTGTCCCGTGGTTGGGCGAAGGCCTCAGCATGTTGTTTCCAAGTTTGCCTATTTTGTGCTGTTCTCTGCCAAGCAGCTATAATGGGGTGTAGCAGCTAGGCCTGCAATCAACAGCACATCCAAGTGACACTTGCAGGTTATGTGCCCTCCGTGCCACCAAGCCCCTGACTAGTGCCCTCCGTGCCACCAAGCCCCTGACTAGTGCCCTCCGTGCCACAAAGCCCCTGACTAGTGCCCTCCTTGCCACCAAGCCCCTGACTAGTGCCCTCCGTGCCACCAAGCCCCTGACTAGTGCCCTCTGTGCCACCAAGCCCCTGACTAGTGCCCTCCGTGCCACAAAGCCCCTGACTAGTGCCCTCCGTGCCACCAAGCCCCTGACTAGTGCCCTCCGTGCCACCAAGCCCCTGACTAGCTGCTTCCAGTTACCAACTTTGCTCTTTCCTCACCACTTTAGTAGCTGTGGCAGCTCGGGCAGATGTTTAAAGTTCATCTAGGAAAAACCCCATGTGAGGAAATAAATCCTTCAATGAAAGTGAGCAGTTGGGATGAATGAGCCACTGAATGATTAAAAATATTTTAATTTAAATAAAACTCCAAACTAAAAAAAATTAAATACACATTTGTTCTTAGTGTGTCAGGTGGGAGTTATTCGCAGCCTTTTACATTTAAAACGACCATAGTAAACGTGTTACACCAATCAGAGTTATATGAGTTATATGAGTTAAAACTCCATTCACACTACACAGACATACTTCTCAATGAACAAGTCTGGTGTCAAAATCAGTTTCTCGAGGATAAACAACATTAGTTCCAGAACAAAGGGAGAATACATTATTCACCGCACTCCACACAACGACGTTCCATGCTCCTCAACAAGCAGGCTTTATTTGCAGCCGCCGCAATCAGTCGGATTGTGCAAAACTGTTCACACCGAGATCACTCCTTGCTCAAGCCGATTTTCCATGATTCATGCGAAGTGACAATAACAAAGATTGTTGATTAAATATCCATAGAACACGGTTAGAACAAGCTGCCCATTGAGGCATTCGTTCAAAGGACCGAGTCCTGTTTCACAGCTATTATCAATTATTGTGCACTTAATGCTTACTGACAGGTCGCTTGGGCAAAGTGGTACAGACAGAAGCGCCTGCTATATGATGCGTTTGGTGAACTTTTGTAGAAATGTGTGAAACAGGAAGCATTAGGCATATGTCGGTGCATAATAGGCAGACTGACGTTTATCTGTGTGAGATGGCTGGGGGCAGTAGAGGGTTATATGGAGGGCGGCTAGGGTCATTGAAGTACTGCACAAGTTTATGTATGTAACAAAGGTGGCATATGAAAACGGTTGTTGAAAGCAGAGTGTGGTTCCAGTCAACTGGGCATTGAATCAGACAACGACCAGGTATGGTTGTTCATTCTGTTTAGAATATTGACAAGGAATATCAATGCCAACATTTGATCTGGCTAATGGAATTTGTCACAAGCCAAGTATTGATTAATTTGAAAGACAGTGTTTCTTCTTCTTATATAGTGCGGTATCCAGTCCTTGGAACTGCTAAAAAGCACTTTACACTTCATCCCCTGGTAGACCTGTTCATTCCAACACCAACTCAACTTCTTGGGGAAGTATTCAGCCATACTGCAATTACTGCATGAAGACTATCCATTCACACATTCACTTCTGTCTGTAGCCAGGTATTCACTTCTACAGCTGAGTGAACTGTAGCAATGGGGGGGTGAACAAAATTGCCAAAGTTTCAAAACAGCAGCGAGAGGATTTGAACCCGTTTTAGAGTCCGACGTTCTCACCACTCTCCATGGTATGCATCACTGAGCAGCTATGAATGCTACACTGTTGTAATACATTGTAATTTTTAGGCAATCGAAAACCAGAAGATTGCTGAAGAAGAGATAATGTTGTATATTGTTTCCCATTGAGACTGTACTAAAAATCTGATTTTAACAACCTGTTATTTCCTCCACTGGTATCTGTCCTGGCGGCCTCAAGACGCAATAACAATAGCAATAATAACAAGTCAGTTTACAGATACAAGTCCACAATGAGTTGATGTATACAGTTTACAGATACAAGTCCACAATGAGTTGATGTATACAGTTTACAGATACAAGTCCACAATGAGTTGATGTATACAGTTTACAGATACAAGTCCACAATGAGTTGATGTATACAGTTTACAGATACAAGTCCACAATGAGTTGATGTATACAGTTTACAGATACAAGTCCACAGTGAGTTGATGTATACAGTTTACAGATACAAGTCCACAGTGAGTTGATGTATACAGTTTACAGATACAAGTCCACAATGAGTTGATGTATACAGTTTACAGATACAAGTCCACAATGAGTTGATGTATACAGTTTACAAATACAAGTCCACAATGAGTTGATGTATACAGTTTACAAATACAAGTCCACAATGAGTTGATGTATACAGTTTTGAAGAGATAAATCATCAGCAGTGTTCTGAATGAAGCAGGAGTGTTACAACCTCTGACAGACTGAGGAACATTGTCCTACGACACAGGAGCCAAGATATACCAACCTCACCGATGAAGATATCCTAGTACATACATCCCTGGGTGGGGGCTACCCATTGAATTTACTTTCACATGTAAATTTTTATATGTCCACTTGTGTAAACGATGGGGAAATGGAGATGACACGGCCATAAGTGGAAGGCACATTAACAATAATTGTTTGAGTAATTTCTATCACCTGGTAACTGATCTTTATACTACTATTCATTTGCAAGGTGAAACTATACACTGGTAATTTCTTGCCGCTTTTACTTAAATGTTACTTGTTTAAGACTTTTCTCTTATAACATAAGCTTTGTCTATCTAATTTGTTTATTTGGTTTGATTTGTTTTAATGAATCCTTTTCAAAACTTGACATGTTTCATTATATTGTGCTTACAGTATTGTGCAGTTAGGCCGCTGTAACTCATAATTTTACACTCAACCGTGTCTCAATAACCTAAACAGTCATGTTCAATGTCCTCTTCTCGTCATCTTCATCTTCTTCTAGTTAACAACCACCTTCAGCTTGCTCAAGATTGTGTTGTGTTTGAATGAGTGAGTCCACGACAGGTTACACATTTACCCCCTGTGTGGGATCTTTTATTTCCCCTGGCATAGACACCAGGTAGAAGGGACCAACAGCCTTTAAGTGCTTCTTCCAAAAGACACTGACAAACTGGGGTGAAAAACATTTCCGAGGTTTCCTCACGGCAACAGGTGGACTAGAACCGCGGTCCTCCGACTGACTGGAGTGACGGACATTTCAAACTTGGGCAATATGATCACAGCAGAAGCAACGCATTAACTAGAAACTTCAAAAGGAACCTATAATCTACAGGGCACAGGTCAAACATCCCAAGAGAACACTCTGCTGTGACAGCTTCCAAGGACATGCCTGGCCAACTAGTATTAATGCCAACAGTAGGGCAGTAGTTTCACAACAACCCAGGCTTGCTCAAACACACACCTGTCAACACTTGACCCTGCTCAACTTCATAAGTGCATTTCAAGCTCTCTAGTGTTTTGCCATTACCCTCAAAGCAGGATTTACACTCCAGAAACACATTGTCATAAACCACTGAGCCTATTGGCTCGTCCTGTCCCACTGGGGCAAAAGTTCCCACTCGTGAGGTTCGCCACAGTGGGAATACAGACATTTTCACAGCGATTATATCTTACATATTTTATGCTTGCGGTCTAGATCAATGATCATGATTCACGTCTCACTGCTTCTGTATCACCTCTCCCTGGAAAACCTTTGTGGCCAGGTTTTATACCGTTTAATTTACTTGTCACATGCATAACTGCCTGCAAAATATTTGCCTGCATATATCATTAATAACGTCTGTCTGATGATATTGATTGATGAATGCAGATAAGGGTTTATCCATTTCTTGTTCCATTCACGAGGCACTGTGATGCTATCTTGAACAGTGTCTGTCTGTGGGTGGAAGGAAATGTTGTGTGTCAGATTAAGGAGGAGTGGCTGAGCTGGCATTGATAACTACATGTCCATGCAAGAAAGAAACTCCGGCATTCCATTCAGAGCAGTGGCGGTCTTTCTAGCATTCCCATGTTCGAGGATTGATCGGAAAACATGTCCAGCTCATTTGCCGGCTCGCTCCACCTTAAATCTGACCCGGCTAACGGTGGAGCGACCATTAGTGCACAAAGCAGGTTTTTTTTGGGGTCTAAGAAGGGCAATCTATAGCCTTGTGTACAAGAAACGTGTCCACCTTGATTAATCAACCTCCCATTCCCGTAGGACACACCCATGCAGTGAATAAACGAGGGTGAACCTCGTCCACCAATCACTACCCATCATCTCAGCAGCCGGACAGGAACACCAAGGAACAAACTGGCCAATTCACCAATCATTGGCATCGAGCTGATGTATACTGGTGGAACACCTTCAACTAACAAACCCCGCCCCACCAATCATCCAGCAGGCGCCCCCTCTGGTGAGGGCACACACTCAACCACCTGCCACCAGTCATCAGACATACACCCAGCAGGGTAGGGTTGAAACCTTGTCAGCCGAACACAAACATGAGAACATCAAGGGCCAGTGGCTTTCTTCCATGGAGATTATTACAAGCGAGAACATCAAAAACTGCCAAGATCAATGCGCTAACAAACGGCCGTGCCAGCTCACTGTGAGGTGCCCCATTACCCACATGCTGATCTTGTCACGGTGGCCAATAAATTTCTTCTTTGCACATAACGACTGCTCTTTCTTGTTTTTAATTAACAGTAACTCGATCATCATCCATTTCAAATTACTGCCAAGTGTAGCTCGTTGCTGTGTAGAAAAGTGACAAGCAAAATATGCTCCCCATGAAATTATTGTCAAGTATGTTTTCAGAAAATTATTGCCCCATCAATCATATAATTGTCTTAAATAAATGTGCTGATGGATGGTTTTCGCAACAGCTTTCTTTGGTCCTGTGCTTGGGTGGATTTGAGATGATTGTTTGTCAGGGGCCTAGTTGTATTTCAGTTATGTCTAACTACTGCAATAAAGAAAGTATATTGGATCATTACATCCTAGCTACTCCAATGCATCACAAAGCTGTGACCTAACCAACATTTTGCCTAAGGATATGGAGATTATGAAACGCTGATTAGAGAACTTGTAGCTTGATATAAATCAGAACTTGAAAGTGTCAGCCATATCTGTCAAAAGGGATGTTATTTTTAATGTCAATCTTGAGACAACTACCTGTTTATTTGAGTCACTACTATAGAACAAACAAAACAGGTCATATTAATTTAGCAGAGATACCAAAAACCATAGCAAATCGCATGTTTTCGCAGATTGTTTCTGGCATTTTACTGGATTTAGAAACCTGATCGAGCTACAGTATGCGACACCCATAATTTTACACGGTAGTGCCCGTTTCTTGGTACATGTAAACCACATCCGCGCTTAGATGCAAACTTTTTGCCATAAACGCACCGGAAATATGGATTCGTATCAACTTAAGTGTCATCACAATTTCTGAATGGGTACTTTTTCATTGACACACTGGGTGTTCTTATAGCTAGCTCGTGGTTCGCCTTTGATTTTCTTTTAGGGGCAAGTCAATTAAATTTCAAATGGGGCACATGCAAGAGAGAGAGAGAGTGCTCATGCATGTTTAAACTGTTTTCACCCTTTAACATGCCACATTAATGGTCAATTACAACAATTACAGAATGTGATTACAAAACACTAATAATTGTACCCAACTCTGCACCTATATTAGAGATAGTCAACAAAGAAATTACGAAACATTAAGTGTGATTCCTTTGAGAGTGAATTTATTAGTCTTAACAGGTGTCCCCCAAATCCATATTGTCCAACCTATTTATACAGTAGCATTTATAACAGAATTAGTGTTTGCATTTCATATATGCCATTAATTATATTAACAGTGTACAACATTTTTGGATAAATAAACATTCTCTTTCTGTCTTGGTGTCACAAGATGATTTTTCATGAGTTAGCACCCGTTTCTTGGTACATGTAAACCACATCCGTGCATAAATGCAAAGTTTGTGCCATAAACGCACCGGAAACATGGATACATATCGACTTAAGCGCTATCACAATTTCTGAATGGGTACTTTTTCACTGACACACTGGGTGTTCTTATAGCCGAAGTTGTTCGCCTTTGAATCTGCTTCAGGAGCAAATCAATGCAATTTCAAATGTGGCACATACAAGGCAGAGACTGGTGTACCCGTATGTTTGTACACGTATGTTTGTACACATATGTTTGTACACGTTTGTTTGTACACATATGTTTGTACACGTATGTCTGTACACATGTTTCAATAGTTTTAACCCTATCACTAGCACACCACATTAATTGTCACACGATGTTATCACAAAACACTACTCCAATGAGAGTGACTTTATTAGTCTTAATAGATACTCCGCCCATCTATGTTGTCCAACCTAATTACAAAGTAGCATAAATATTTATTGTACAGTAAAACTGCCAAATAATATAAGAGGCTATAATCATTGCTTCTAAACATGCAACTCATATTGCTATTTACTGACTGGTCCTACTAGTAACTCCATTCTGTTTCCAAATACAGGTTATTACATGTACCGGGATAAAAAGCAGAGCCAGGGGTAGGCTTCACACATTTTCACTAGTCTCTTTAGCTCTTATTATGTCGAGGCCTCAGCTGTGATCGTAAGAGTTGAAATAATCAAATGACTGTTGTTTCAGTGTATGAATTATCACAGGTAAGGACGAACACTGATTATTAAGGTTGTCCTGCTATCAATAATATACAGGTAACCAGGCCCTTAACCAAGGATCCATTGCCCTGTTATTGCAACAGGACAATATATCATAACGGGTTTGTTTTATTAAATAAGAGGCTTTTTGTTTTTAAATAACTCATGACTCACTGGACTGTTTAAATTTAGAGATTGGCAATTGGTGCGTGATTTTACTGTGACATTTCAGCATCAGCGGTATAATTGTATTCTTCACAGTTGTGTAGTACATAAGTTATCTATGTTTCTTCATAGATTTTGTAGGTAAATGCATCCCGGGCATTTATTTGGCCACTCCCAATTAACCCCAATACGTGTGTAACTGGTTTCTGTTTTGCATAACTAATAAAAAAATGGTAACTGGTAAATTGAAAAATTTCACAATCCCAGCTATGGGTCTGTTGGTAATTCTTATTTAGTTCTGGTCTCTGTAGAAAGTACTGCATTTAATGTTAGTTCAAAGAAGCAGGAAAAGCCTATGGAAATAGTCAAGTAGATTTTGTGCTTCACAAACAGTTTTCACACACCAGTCTAGCAGATTGCTAGATTGGCTGGATTATCAGTGATGGCATCAGGTGGTTTCTTAAATTACTTGGATTATCAGTGATACCATCAGGTGGATTCCTAGATTACATGGATTATCAGTGATACCATCAGGTGGATTCCTAGATTACTTGGATTATCAGTGATGCCATCAGGTCGATTCCTATATTACTTGGATTATTAGTGATGCCATCAGGTCTATTCCTAGATTACTTGCATTATCAGTGATGCCATCAGGTCGATTCTTAGATTACTTGTATTATCAGTGATACCATCAGGTGGATTCCTACATTACATGGATTATCAGCAATACTATCAGGTGGATTCCTAGATTACTTGGACTATCAGTGATGACATCAGGTCGATTCCTAGATTACTTGGATTATCAGTGATGCCATCAGGTGGATTCTTAGATTACTTGGATTATCAGTGATACTATCAGGTCAATTAATAGATTACTTGGATTATCAGTAATAGGACTGTGTAGCAAAAGTTTGTCCTGACAAAAATTAACCACAAAACACTTGTCACAGAAACAGGAAGTCTGAATGATAATTTGTTCATTCAATCAGTGTAAATGAAAACAATTTCTAAAAATTATCTACCTATGTAAAAACCCAACCTGCCAATTATATATATATATATATATATATATATATATATATATATATATATATATATATATATATATATATACACCTACACCTGCCAATTATACCATAATTCACTTGAGAAACTTCATAAAGGTTCAAATGAAAGCACTGCCAATATTGCAATATATAACATAATGATTTTGGTGTTTTTCCCACACGCACACAAAGAAACCGCAATAATAAATTTGCCTTGATTCCCTCTTGTGATCATGAAACAGCACACAGTAATTTGTTTCCTCGATTTAAATGGACCCGTTTCGCATTGAGAAAACTGATAATTTAAAAATATTCCAAACATTGTTGTGTCGAGTGGTAGAAGATAATTGACAGGAAATTGAAGCAACCAGCACAATGAATTAACCTCCCACTCAATCGTCCTGTCTATAATTTGGCTTGTATACTTCTCAATCTCAAGCCACAGCAATTTCTGTTTCTTCTCAGTAAGTTTCAGCAATGTGGACACACAAACAGGATGGAAAAAATTAGGGAAATCAATCTAAAATATTAATCCAATTTAAACAGAATGTACAACAGTTTTTATTGGCTAACTACTATGGAACTGGATGGGGGGTTGTGCACAGTAAAAATGGCCAAATTGACTTAATTTCTAATCACTAAGTAGATCTAAAATAACAATACTATGTCATATGTTTTGAATTTAATTGCTGCTGTGTATCTACCACCAGAACCTGTCTAAAATGTGAATTTGAAAAAAAAAACAATAAAATTAATGATCCCTGGAAAAATGGCATATTTCACCTCCAAAGGTGAAGATTTACTTGTCTGTCTGCAGTAAAGTGGTATGTACATATTATGTTGTAAAACTGACACACTTACAGCAAAGTGGTCTGTATATATGTTATAAAACTGGCACACGGGCACAACCGAGATGTATAAACACTTGCATTCAGTGTCGCAATGTCCAATAAAACAGTTCCGTTAACCAATGAAATCATATATTGAATATAAGATTCTGAAATCATGTATGAGTGAATTTTTTGTCATTGTACTGTTCTCACAAAATAAACCTGATTTCAGAACCAGAACTTTGGGTGCTCAAAATCCAACAGCAGTCAAAATGGAATTGTGGTCGTACATGCAAACAGTGGAAAGTTAAGTGTGTTGAAAACTGATCACAAGCACATCTCACAGTAATCTCACCAAAAGAAATAATAATAATAATATATAATATTATGTAAAAGTGGACAGTTAAAATTTTATTCGATAAGTAACTGGAAGCCAGTGTAACTGCTTAAGTAGTGGTAGTGATGTGGAAAAATTAGATGCCCTGAGTACAACACATGCCAGATAATCAATGGTTAAACCTACTGCGTTCATTTGCAGCTAAGGGACAATTTGCGTATACTGCAGTGAAAAACTGCCAATAACAAAATCGGTAACTGTGATTAGTGCAATGTTGCTATAAGCTCAATTACGTTTCACAAACAATGTTTCCAGTCCAGGTGTGTTTTCCAATTACTCTACCGACTCACCTCGTAAAACACATCAATAAGTAATGCACGGCGCATATGATACTCATTCACACTACATGTGCATTCATAAACTGTCATTAGTGCAATAAATATTTCATTGTACTTCCTAAATGACGCTGGACACAAAGTTCATTGAGAACATGTTCTGAACTGGCTTGAAGAGGTTAATATACACAAACAGCGATAATTTACTAGAATTCCTTTGAAGTGTTGATTAGATTATAGGTGTTAGAAAACATAATGGTGCAGTGTAAATAACATGCTCTTCAGTGCAACTCCTTTTATTCACATTCAGGAATGATGGTCTGATGTTTAGAGCACCAGAATGTCGATCGAGAGGAAGGTGGCTCAATTCCACCTTCGAAGTTAGGGCAATTTCATTCAGCCCCATGGTGTCTGTATCTTTCGGAAGTGACACTAAAAGTTGTTGGCCCCCTCTACCTGGTGTCTATGCCAGGGGAAGTAAAACATCCCACACCGGGAAATGGAAAGACCTGCCAATGGATGTTAATTTTTGGAGCCTTATTCCCTTACCCAAAGGCAACCAAGTGCAAGTAGGTTTAGTGCTGAGTTATGATGGAAATGGCCACCATTATAGAGTTCCACCACCATTACAGTGTCCGCCTGAAATTAACACTAAAGAAGGAAAACTCTTAAAATAAACCACTCCTGTGTTAGTTACAGTTGTTTGGAGTTAAATTTCGTAAGACAAGTACGTTAAGTCAGAAGGACTTAACTTACTTATTCATAACTCAACCATTTATATACAGGAACATGCACTGTGTGTGTGCACATGTGCATGGTGTGCACTGTGTGTGTGCATGTGCATGGTGTGCACTGTGTGTGTGCATGTGCATGGTGTGCACTGTATGTGTGCATGTGCATGGTGTGCACTGTGTGTGTGCACTGTGTGTGTGCATGTGCATGGCGTGCACTGTGTGTGTGCATGTGCATGGTGTGCACTGTGTGTGTGTGTGTGCATGTGCATGGTGTGCAGTGGATAATTGCAGTGGTTTCAATTATTGTAATTCTGTCTCTGTCCAATCCACAAGAGGAACAAAACATATGACTTTTGCCAAACTTTAGTATACCAGTTATTTTTCAACATATTCAGATTCATGTTCTTTCTAGTTTTATCTTAAAAGATCATATAAATTTCAAAGTAGGCAATCTTATATTTGACAGTTTACACGGCAATGCAACTTAAACTGTTGAACTAACTGATTAATAAATTACGCTTCAAGATGGTTAACATTTTGTCTGCACAGTTGTTACTTTGAATTTAATCATGTATTTATCAATCTGGAAAGTTACATATATAAACTGAGGAAATAAAACATACTCAGACAACTATATTAACTGAATATTGTTACTTTGTACAGTGCCAATATATAGGGAGCAGTTGAAAATTACAACCAATGCAGTGAAGCAGTACAAGAATTATAGTCAGCCTAACCCCCTTGTAAAGGGAACTACAACGAAGAAACACTTTGCACAATGGATGTTAATTTTTTGAGCCTTATTCCCTTACCCAAAGGCAACCAAGTGCAAGTAGGTTTAGTGCTGAGTTATGATGGAAATGGCCACCATTATAGAGTTCCACCACCATTACAGTGTCCGCCTGAAATTCCTACACAAATTTATGAGCGCATAAGCAGCTAAGTCGCACAGATGTGCGCCAGGAGGCGCAAGAAACAAATACCGCAAGAAACAGTGGCAACTTCACACACAAATCAGACGAAAAACAAACAAAACAGAAAGGTCGTAAATCTACAAATTATTGCACAAAGCTTTTTCATGATGCTGCCAGAAGCAAATCGGATATGTTATGACGTGAAAAAGGTGAGAAGCTAGAGTAGTTCGCTGGACAGCTTGCATCAGCTTCCCACACCCTTTCAACACATGTTAGCTCATTGTTGGCAATCACTTACAGCTACATTCATGAGTTATTTCAACAACCTAGCCACACCTCGTTTATACATTCTTTGATAATCCGCTTTCTTCAGTAATCTGCATATTTTTGTGTTAACAATATCAAGACACTGCCACTACTGCAGTAACCAAAGTGTGTAGCTAAAGACTTCACTTAATATACATGCATGCATACATGCATACATGCATACATACATACATACATACATACATACATACATACATACATACATACATACGTAGGGGAGACCGGAGCGTGTTGGCACATAGGGTGGGTTGAATTTTTTTTATCTGTTGGAAAAATAATGCACTAATCCTACTGCGGTTATACCAAGCCAACACCTGTAGCATTACGTACAACACTAGAACATTTCAGCCATAAACACGATGCTATGCAAAAGTTATTATGGCTTTTAACTTTTTCACAATGTTGAGCAATAAAATTTAAATATGATGTCTTCTACACCATGGATACTTACTGGTCATGTATGGTGTAAGACAAAATGATGAAGGTATGACATTTGGGCACACATCAAAAGGAACTAAACTGTATTGCCCCACATATTATATTTGTTGCGTCATGCAAATAGCGGCCTGACCAAGTTGGGGTGGGTTGGCACATTTTTGTCGGGATGGGCTGACTGATGCATGCGTCATCATGGGGATTTGGTATGTTACCAACAGGCCAAATCCCAAAGTCACACGAGGTGCATGAAGCCTGTTCCATCGATGAAGCTCTTTCCATTGAAGACACCCAGTCCTCTGGTGATATTTGACAAAAATAGGTCCAGGGAGAAATTGGACCAATAAACTGCATGTAGCTAATGGTTGCACAAATAATGCACTGGGAGTTGTTGATACTACACATGCCATAACTGTGATTCTGATGTCTGACAGCCCATGCTGGCCTGTCCAGTGGCTTGGGTTGAATTAAATGAGTGTTTTCTAACCATTTTGATGTATTTAATGGGATGGGCCAATGTACCCCAGGGGGTGTGCCAACCTACCCTGTACACAGGGCAGGCTGGCTTAGTTGAGGAGAGGTCAGATAATTTGCAATATCATAAATACTACAACAGATAGGTAATCAGTGAATATGTCTACTAATACATGACGGAATAGGGAATATATGTCTACTAATACATGATGGAATAGGGAATATATGTCTACTAATACATGACAGAATAGGGAACATATGTCTACTAATACATGATGGAATAGGGAATATATGTCTACTAATACATGACAGAATAGGGAACATATGTCTACTAATACATGATGGAATAGGGAACATATGTCTACTAATACATGATGGAATAGGGAATATATGTCTACTAATACATGACAGAATAGGGAACATATGTATACTAATACATGATGGAATAGGGAATATATGTCTACTAATACATGACAGAATAGGGAACATATGTCTACTAATACATGATGGAATAGGGAACATATCTATATCAAGTGGATGTTCCCTATCTCTGTTACCTTAAGAAAAAATTATTTAAGTGAAAATTGCGCCAACCCTTCCCGGTCTCCCCTACATGCATGCATGCATGCATACATGCATATGTACATACATACATACATATATGTGATATATGTGAGATATATATATGTGATATACATGAACACTGTATGTGAAATTGCAAACCATTCATTTAGCAAATTGGCATGTGCTTGTAGATAATTTACACATTGCTGCCCATTTAAATTATGAAAATGATCTTTTGCCATTTCATAAATACCAGTGAAGATTCAAGATTTCTCCTCAGTCTAGACTTATAGCCAAGAACTATCACAGCATGTTTTAGTTGTAGCTTATCCACACATCCCACAAACTGCACCCCATTAAACAAATCAGCACTGGATACTAGTTATTGGCCTAACTGATGCAAGTAATCGTAATGGGCACGTTTTATTAGCTAGAATAAAGAGATAAGACATATGGCCCCAAGTGCGGCCAGCTGTTGGAGATGTCAGCCACTACTACTGCTGCCACCTAGGATGCTGCAGCTGGCGACCTTTGGACCACTGCCATGAAGCGAGGTAATGGAGCTGATGTTGTGGTGGCAAGGTTAAAATAATGTTTGCTTTGCCTCCGCGCCTTGGCACATCCAGCCCTGAAACAGGGAGTGATTGATGATGCCCAGTTGGCAGTCCATCAACAAGCTATTCTACTGGTTGCTGGTGATACGCCTGCTGCCTGATCCCTCTCCCTGATCCCTCTCCCTGCTCACTGGGACTGGTCAGCACCCTTCTTCTTCTTCACATCAGAGCAATTCCTTCATATTTTAAAGATTATATTCTTCCCTGGAACCTGCAGCATTCTCGGGTAGGGGCAGGAGAAGAAAAATGTCTTTACCTAATGATTTATTCCCGCTGAGAAACTGGTTAGACTTAATGTACTAAGTGTAAGAGTGTCAACAGTCTTTTTAATATCCACATAAATGTTTTAATCTTCCGTAAAAACATTTAATTATTTTGCATTATTATCTTGTATTCATATTATTTTGACATTATTTTATCTTATGATATAAATGCATGTATATAAAAAGATACATACATTTGAAATACAATACAATAAGAAAATATATTGTAAAATATGTAAAAGAAATACTATACAATATAATAAGAAAATATATAGTCAAATATTTGAAACAAATACTGTGTAGCCTACATAACTGCTTTGAACAGTCTTATTTTAATGCAAAAGTGCACTTAGCGCTGGGATTATGTGCTTCATAGTAATTACTATAAGCAAATGTTTTATCAATTTAAGTAACGGTAGACTGAAGAAAATAATGTAGAAGGATGTGGTTCATATGACGGCAGAGATGGATCTACTGTGGGCTGGCACGGATGTGTTGCCTAATTGATGCAAAACAATATTGTGTTTCACAAGAAAACCATTGCTAAGTTGAAATGAAAGCGGAAACTGGAAGGGGCTACTGCTTCCGCCAGATGACTGATGTTGGCAATGCGAGAGTGGGGTGTGGTGGGAGAGGGCGGGGTGGGAGACGGCGGGGTGTGGTGGGAAGATGGGTGCTGGAAAACCGCACAGATATTTACCAGTGAACTTGGTACCATTTGGTAAGGGTTCGAGTGGGTGGATTGACATGGGGGGACGGGTCAGTCAGGGTGAAAACTATTAAGCAACAATAAATAAAATAGTGTGCACTTTTGTTAAAATTATCAAAAGAACTGACCTTGGTTGTTAGATCGAGTCACTTGCAAAAGTGTGACTAACTTGATGTTATAGCATATAATACTCACTTGATGTTATAGTATATAATACTAATATGATGTTATAGTATATAATACTAACTTAATGTTATAGTATATAATACTAACTTGATGTTATACTGTATAAAGTTTGACCACATTTGCCACTTTTTTTGGCCAACTGTTACTGGATGGTGGCTCTCCCCAAGAACAAGCATAAATGGATGACAGCTTTTTAAAAAATAAAATGAAGTAACATCTTACTATAATTCATCAAGTGTACGTTTGTATGTCTGTTATGTTTGTATGTCTGTTACGTTTGTATGTCTGTTACGTTTGTATGTCTGTCATGTTTGCATGTCTGATACGTTTGCATGTCTGTTATGTTTGCATGTCTGTTATGTTTGCATGTCTGTTATGTTTGTATGTCTGTTATGTTTGCATGTCTGTTATGTTTGCATGTCTGTTATGTTTGCATGTCTGTTATGTTTGCATGTCTGTTATGTTTGCATGTCTGTTATGTTTGCATGTCTGTTATGTTTGCATGTCTGTTATGTTTGCATGTCTGTTATGTTTGCATGTCTGTTATGTTTGCATGTCTGTTATGTTTGCATGTCTGTTATGTTTGCATGTCTGTTATGTTTGCATGTCTGTTATGTTTGCATGTCTGTTATGTTTGCATGTCTGTTATGTTTGCATGTCTGTTATGTTTGCATGTCTGTTATGTTTGCATGTCTGTTATGTTTGCATGTCTGTTATGTTTGCATGTCTGTTATGTTTGCATGTCTGTTATGTTTGTATGTCTGTTATGTTTGTATGTCTGTTATGTTTGTATGTCTGTTATGTTTGTATGTCTGTTATGTTTGTATGTCTGTTATGGTTGTATGTCTGTTATGTTTGTATGTCTGTTATGTTTGTATGTCTGTTACGCTACTCCAAGACCTTTATATCTCGGGTGCCACACTTTCAGGGGTTTATCTATGACCCCAGGGTCAGGGTCGTTTCAGTTTTAACTTGAATTTTTTTCTAAATTCACCCGGTATTACCCTTTCTATGAACAATCAAATTACACTTTGTAGCTGTTGACAATGTCATGCGTCTTTTCTTTGATTGTCCAAGGCATAGATGGAAATTTCTGTGAAATTGTGTAAGTATTGTTATCATAATAGTCACTCTACAAACTACTAAGTTATCCCGTCCAGAGGATGAGCAGTTTGGTAGTTCAAGTAATTGTGAATAATACTTACATTATTCACACACTTCAGATTTAAACATAAATTAACCTGATTTGCAATAGGCTAAATAAATTGAGTACAGGAAGTGCCAAGAATCTTAAAGGATTTTGTAAGGTTTTTAAAGAAATGATGGGTCCAAAGTCACTGGTTTCTACCCGAATTAGTCTTACAAATATAGTGGCTAATGCAGACTCAACTTTGCAGCTGGTCTAATTTACAAAAGACATGTTCACACAAAATCAGATCATCATCATCAAATCATAAGACAATGTGCAAGATTCATGATTCCTTGGTGACAATTTCAGAAAAATTTTCAATTTGTTGCTTGGTGAAATTCTGTACATTGTTCCTGCCATTAAAAAAATAAAGGAATTAAAAGGAATAGTTGGTAAAAATAAAGGTATTTTAAGGGATGACACTTTTTGACATTTCCTTTAAAATAAAGAAAGAATATGACCATTGATTGACATGCCATGTCTATGAGTAGGCCTATCTCAAAACTTGGTGACTTGGCACAAGTTGAAGACAAGCAATCAGGCAGGAAGAAGGAAACCTCTCCAAGACTGGGAAGTAAGGGCAGACAGACAGGCACCTGGGAAATCTCAGCCACTGATAAATATAGCGAAGGAGCTAGTGACAGCTATGCTATGCCTGGCCTCCACACTGCCTGTAGGCCTGTAGGTAAGCACATGTGGCAATCCCAAAGCAGTACATTACATGCAGTGGTGATTTCTTTCATCCTTCAGACTCTCCTTAACATTCATCTTCCCACTTTTCCAACCCTGTGGAGACAGGGAGGTGAAAGACATGATACTTTTGGGGTCCAGGAACACTTCTTTGGAAATACTTGAACTGTGTACATTACTGCCACTCTTGAAACTGGCAACAGAAGTTGTCAGTTTTGTAAAAAAAAAAGCTGTGCAAATTCACATGGGGGGGTTGGCCTTGGTACATTATTAAAATAGTCAAAGTCATATGTTATCCATTCCAAGAAAGGATAACACATGTAGTCATATCACAGCAAATTAGAAAAATACAAACAAAAGAATTGCAACAAAAATGTAGAAAACAATATACACCATTTTAAGAAAATAAGCATTTCAACAAACAAAATATATTGCACATCTATGAATATTGCAAGTCAATCAGCTTAAGTGGCATAAAAAACAGAAAACAAAACAGAGTCATCTGTAAGGTTGAGTGAGATAAAAAACATCATCACACGTTGTTTAAATGCCATAAAACATGTGTAACAGAGGCGTATTTCATGTATGTAATAATTATTATATGTATATCACTAAAGTTACTTGAAAATACCATGCAAAATTATATAATAATGACATTCTATGATGAAAACCATAACATCACGTGATGTTGAGTGCTTACAATATCACTTATTATTAAGACAATAAACATATTCATAATCAATTATTTGGAGCACATTTATTTTGCTTCTAAATGCCACTGTGCTGGTGGTATATCACGACATACACATGTGAAAAGGTTAGTGCGTGTCTGTTTTAAATCTTAAGTTACTGCTTCTGACACAGACCTGTATCGGAAAGGCCAAATCATTGCATTAGTTTTCAACACTCTGGACCGATGGTTCTTCTCTATACTGCAATGATACCGAAGACCTACAGTGTAGGGTTGATAAATGGCTCACTGTTGAGTATTCATCAGTTGTCACTGAGTTCTGTGTTTGCCTACCCCCAGTATGGTCTACCTATTTATTAATTCAATCAAATTGCAAAAAAAATAAATGTCAGCATGTAACAATGGTAGTCAGGCTCATTCATATTAAAATATGTATAAAATTATTATCTACATTTCAGAGTTTAAAATTTTAGCATGACAGATCTTTAAAGACCCTTCAGTCGCTTCATCAGCATCAGTCTGAACTGCTCTCAGGTGACATGTGACCATGTTGGTGAACATCACATGACAGCAGTCACGTAAACTTGTAACCCCCACCTCTGGTGAGGAAACAGGCAACCTGAGTTCAACAGTTCCACATTTATTACGATCTACAAGGTGTGAGAACAATATCGCCACTGGCTCAGAAGGATTATCTAGACAGTTGCTTGATTTGAATGGAACAAACTGCCAAATGATTGTGTTAATGCTAGTAGTGTGAATATGTTTAAAAATAGAACTGACAGATATTTGATAAGGGCAGGCTACACATAGACGAGAAAATTATTGGACGCTCAATAAGCCAATGGCTTCCTTGTCCACTTGCCATCTGGAACTTGTTGTTTGGGGTGGCAATCTTGTTAAATCTTGTTAAATTACTTAAGATCAGCCTTTGTAGAAGCTGAAAACAATGGTATGAGAAGAAGATTTAGAGAGCAATTATCGTGTCAGCTTATATCAACTGACTTGAAACTGTGTTAATGTTTTTGCCCCTGTCACCACAATCATGCTGTTTTCCCATCAAAGTCAAGTTACACATGTTCTGTGTTTCTGATATGTAAACACGCAGCAGGAATCCGAAAAGCAGAATATCAGTCTTATTGCAGAATATCACAGTCTGACTGCAGAATATCACAGTGTGACTGCAGAAATTGATCAAGCAAAAAACCAATCTCAGTGTGCATTTCAAAGGTTTATATATGTAACGGGTGTAGGGTTCACAATGATGTGGGTGAACATTCCATTCATGTTTTGTAGAATTAATTCTTAGAAATGAGGAACACTACCTCGGTAATCAGATTTCAAATTCCAGAAATTTACCAGAATCCAAGTTATATAGATGCACGCGTCAGCCCAACGTTGTATTTTGTCTTGTATCAGTGAAGTTGTTCTTAGTTTAAACGGATAAAGACAGAAAAAAAACAATCTAAACAGTTGGAAATAAGTAGCATAGTGGTAAGAACATGGGACTCTCAATCAAGAGGATGGGGTTCACGCCTGGAGTGGACCTTAGGACTGGGCACAGTGCTATATAAGAAATTACCTTTTATGCAAAAAAATGTAATTCAAATAGGTTATTGCAGCTGTGTGCAGCAAGAGTCTAGATGATAGACCTACCTCAACATCTGATGTATCTGGCAACCCTTTGCTTCTACAGTGGCCTATCATGTCAGGGACAACTGTATGCTAATGCCTTCCATGAATGCTCAGCAGCAGGATGAAATCAAGCAGGGTGGGAATTAAACCCCCTGTGGGCATGTTTTTTTACTGTAGCTGCTGTCTGGATGCTCAACGAACTGGTTTTTGTCATTTTCTGCAGCAGTTTAATCAGAAATCCAGGACAAAAAAGCCACATACCATACCAAAGTTGATGGGTAATAAATTGGTGCCTGAACTGGTCCAGTCAATCAGTACATTACTTTATATTTTCTTAATAATAATTTACTATTTGCCAGACTGGTGCAGTATGAGCCAGGTAGGGTTTGAACCAGGTAAGCCAATCAATATCAAAAACAAGTAATTTCAGAGCCAGGTGAGCCAAGTAGAATCAGAACCAGGTGAGCCAAGTAGCATCTTAGCCAGGTGAGCAAAGTACCATCTTAGCCAGGTAATCCAAGCAGAATCAGAACCAGGTAAGCCAAGTAGCATGAGAGCCAGGTGAGCCAAGTAGCATGAGAGCCAGGTGAGCCAAGTAGCATGAGAGCCAGGTGAGCCAAGTAGCATGAGAGGCAGTTGAGCCAAGTAGCATCACAGGCAGGTGAGCCGAGTAGCATGAGAGGCAGGTGAGCCAAGTAGCATGAGAGGCAGGGGAGCCAAGTAGCATGAGAGCCTGGTGAGCCAAGTAGCATCAGAGGCAGGTGAGCCAAGTAGCATCAGAGGCAGGTGAGCCAAGTAGCATCAGAGGCAGGTGAGCCAAGTAGCATCAGAGCTAGGTGAGCCAAGTAGCATGAGAGCCAGGTGAGCCAAGTAGCGTCGTAGCCAGCCAGGTTAGCCACGAGAGTTAAACAATGCTACAGGCCAACGTTATTCTCAAGTAAAATTATAAGGTTTTTGAATCCTAATTATGAAGTTACATATCGAGGTTTTAAAGCTTCACATTTTCTACTTATTATCTAGAACACTTATACTGGTTACATTTTGAGTAACTTTGCGAGGTTGGTATTATTATTAAATTTGAACACAGTTCTTTTAATATTATCCAATAATATTGCATGATTCAAACATCAGATGGATTCTCAGAATGAGGTAGCCGTGTGTTATCTGGATGGATATATTATGGTAAAATGCTCTAGACCAATCCAAGGTAGTTTTATTACCAGTTAAGCATACGTTTGTGAGTGTCGAATGGATATCCGCACAGCTAGCTGTTGTAGAACCAATAATATTCCACCCATTTGATGCTTCAACTGTTGTTCATCAGATTACGAATGTGCCAAACCTGACTGGTCCTGTAAGACTAATAATAATAGAAATCCATAAGACCCATAAATGAACCCGTACGACTATAACTGGATTATATTTATTGGCTCTCACAAGATTTTGGCACAGTGTTCTGTTCTTTTGACCTAATGATCTGTTGTTTGCTGCCATTTGAGAGACACAGGCTGTATTCCACAACACAAAAAACCTTGTTCAAAATGCACAAAACAGAACAGAATAACTCCTATGCCATAAGACTCAAGTTTCAGAACATCTGTAAGTGTTAAAGCTGGAACATGCCAGATTACCCCCTGGACCCAGTGGTTGAAAGGTGAGAGAGAGGAACAAGTCTGGGTTATGTTAAGAGAACTCCATATAGGAGGTACATTTCTGTGGGCTGCTACACTCCCAGAATGCTATTGGGGGACGGAATGTCGACACCGACACCGAGAAACAGCTGAAGAGCTTACAAATTGGACCACCACACAGTTCTTTACCAACTGATGCATTTCACGAAACGTTGCAATCACACAACGTCTGTTTGACATTTACAGTATGTGTTCAAAGAATTGCCAAATGATTTGTCTGCCACATGTGACAATTGTTTACATTTGTTCATGCTGATAGCATTTCTAGATGAACAGTTCCTTCTGTGGAACACTTCCTATCACATGGATCTCACTCAGAACTGCTTTGTCTATTTCCACGAAATTGTCTGTATGGCCTAGTTAAACTTAAAATGTATAGTCCAGAATAGTTTAAGTAATATCCACAGTAGATTTAATAAAAAAAGTGCATAGTTTTGTTCAAATCATCAAAAGAACTGATTTTGGTCATTAGATCTGGTAACTTGCAAAGTCAGTACAGAGCTGACTTTTAGCCTTCAACCATTGGAACTGGAACATAAACAGTGAAAAACATGAGAACAATAATAACATTTTTACGATTTTTCCATTTTCACTTGGCTTTGCCTAAAATATTTTAATCAAATCATTTAATAGTTTGTCTGATGATTTCACGAAAACTACATAATAAAGTTGCACGAACGAGCTAGCATGTCGCAGTGGATACTAGGTAGACTTGATTTTTTATAAAATAAATTTGAAATGAGATAAGAGAAAAAATTAAATTGAGGAGGGACTTTTAATATATTGTCCACGCAACAAAAGGTCCAGCTATGACTACCCCCAGTGATTGCCACTCAGGTGGAAGTCCCACACCCAAAACAATTTTCCATAATAGCAGTTGGGTTGCAACATAACGATTTAAAGATAGCTTTAAGGTAAAGCAGTGAACTGTATGATTTACTTTTACCTTCACTTAAATTACCGCTGTGCACTAGAGCATGAGATTCACTTAATGCATTAAACTTGGTAGGTCTCTAAGTCTAAGTCCTTTCATAACATATGTGAGACACTACCATCATTTACTTCTGAAGCACCCGGCTGTGGTCGAATATTAACATTCAGTTATATAATGAAGACAAGAGCAAATAGTTTGGTCTGTTTTAAATGTCCGCCTAAAGGTTGAACATTCCACAATGTGACACAGAACCATTTATACCCGGGGTCAAAACTGTTCCATTATGACTAATATGGATGGTTATGCACATAAAGTTCAAAGGACAAAAGAGTGACTATACTAAGATTCAACTTGACTATTTTTACACTGTAACGGAATACATAGACAAGCATGCAATGCAAAAAAACCTTTTCAATGACAAGCCAAGATGAGGAGATGAAATCATCAAAAAACCTTTCAGAAAATCAGTGCATTAATGGACTGAAAGGTAACAAATTATGATGGTGAAAAACATGAAAATAAGATTGTGGCTTTCGCTGTCCCTCATAAATCAACTAGGCTGGCATGAATGAACTTCAAGCTATCTGTCAATGTGTCTTGTAATCAATCCAGACAATGTGTGAGAAAATTGGCTGCTGCAAAATCTCTACATCACTGAGTACCTGAATACCACCAGTGACAGGCTTTTCCTGTCATTTATTTATTGCAAATAAGTTACAAACTTTCTCCGTGACCGCAGTATCCAGTGTTGATAAAATTGTTTCTTAATGACCCCAATTCATATCTTGTTCTCATGAGACCAACAAGTCATATTATCAGTTGCAAAATAGTACTTTCTTATATATGTAATGGGTGTAAGTTTTATAAAGATAGTACTTTCTTCTTATATATGTAATGGGTGTAAGTTTTGTAAAGATAGTACTTTCTTCTTATATATGTAATGGGTGTAAGTTTTGTAAAGATAGTACTTTCTTCTTATATATGTAATGGGTGTAAGTTTTATAAAGATAGTACTTTCTTCTTATATATGTAATGGGTGTAAGTTTTATAAAGATAGTACTTTCTTCTTATATATGTAATGGGTGTAAGTTTTATAAAGATAGTACTTTCTTCTTATATATGCAATGGGTGTAAGTTTTATAAAGATAGTACTTTCTTCTTATATATGCAATGGGTGTAAGTTTTATAAAGATAGTACTTTCTTCTTATATATGTAATGGGTGTAAGTTTTATAAAGATAGTACTTTCTTCTTATATATGTAATGGGTGTAAGTTTTATAAAGATAGTACTTTCTTCTTATATATGTAATGGGTGTAAGTTTTATAAAGATAGTACTTTCTTCTTATATATGTAATGGGTGTAAGTTTTATAAAGATAGTACTTTCTTCTTATATATGTAATGGGTGTAAGTTTTATAAAGATAGTACTTTCTTCTTATATATGTAATGGGTGTAACTTTTATAAAGATAGTACTTTCTTCTTATATATGTAATGGGTGTAAGCTTTGTAAAGATTTGGGCGAACATTCCATTTGTGTTTTGTACAATTAGTTCTGAGAAATGAAGCACAATATTCTTGGTTATCAGATTTTGGAATCCGACAGCGTTTCTCAGACCGTGGGCTGGGGATAAACCCAGCCATATACATGGGGGATACATTGGGGATACACATTGGGGATACATGGGGGATACATTGGGGATACATTGGGGATACATGGGGGATACATTGGAGATACATTGGGGATACATTGGGGATACATGGGGGATACATTGGGGATGCATGGGGGATACATGGGGGATACATTGGGGATACATTGGGGATACATGGGGGATACATTGGGGATACATGGGGGATACATGGGGGATACATTGGGGATACATGGGGGATACATTGGGGATACATTGGGGATACATGGGGGATGCATGGGGGATACATTGGGGATGCATGGGGGATACATTGGGGATACATGGGAGATACATTTGTGATACATGGGGGATACATTGGGGATACATGGGGGATACATTGGGGATACATTGGGGATACATGGGGGATACATTGGGGATACATGGGGGATACATTGGGGATACATGGGGGATACATTGGGGATACAAGGGAGATACACTGGGGATACATGGGGGGATACATTGGGGATACATGGGAGATACATTGGGGATACATGGGAGATACATTGGGGATACATGGGGGGATACATTGGGGATACATGGGGGATACATAAGGGATACATGGGGGTTACATTAGGGATACATGGGGGATACATTGGGGATACATGGGGGATTCCAGGATTCCTCGGCAGACATACAACATTATTTTAGAATGGGGGACATTGATCTGAGAAAGCTTGAGACCCCAGCCTTAGGGGCATGATTTCAAAACAGTCATAATGGGACCGTTTTTAATCTACTAGCAAAGCATCTAAGGAGTATCCAGAAAGTGTCCTATCAAAGTTGCTATAAAAATTGACATTAAACGCTAAATGCATTACCAAATGAAGTGGGGCTTTGTTAATGTCATAGATGTATTTCCTTTTATTTTTTATGCCTCTGTTACAAAGTGTTACGTCGCAAAATGACTGCATTGCAATTTAAAACAAATTAAAATTCATATGCTTATGAACATCAACGTTGCAGCTCAGCTGGGGCAGTGTAACAGGCGACTGGATTACAGGGTGTTTGTAGACTGCCCATGGAGGAATTGTGTAACTACACTCATGAAAAAAATTTATAAAATGTACAATACAAGTATATTTCCATACAGCAGGTACAATAGGGAGGAATAAACAACTGAAATAAACAACATGGCTATCTGTTTTTGGCGCATATTAGGATGCCCCCCCCCATGAAAGCCATGTTGACACTACATAACCAGCAAATGTTTACATGTTTTTGTTGGACCAGGCAACTGCACAATGGGTTGTCTTAGAATTGTGCACAGTAGTACTGGAGTTAGTAATTAATTAGTTTCATCTGTGTGGGCCTCCAGGAGAACACACAATAAACTAAGTGTGCACTTATCTGATCACAACTGTTGGCCAAACAAGATCACTGGCCAAGTATCTACACCACTTGTCAGGCGGACACACAAGTGATTCCAAGAAGCAGTCTTGTGTTGCACATTAATGTAGAGAGAACCAGCTGGTGATGTCTGCAGTTTCACTCTCAACAAAGTGGCGGTTGACATAGCAGATGGAAGAGGACCCAGCTATGAGCTACCAGTGCTGACAGTTTGTCATGAAACGTTTAGATCATAGGGTCACCGTTTAACCAGTAGGCTGGAACAGTTCAGGACACTTGTTTAACCAGTAGGCTGGAACAGTTCAGGACACTTGTTTAACCAGTAGGCTTGAACAGTTCAGGACTCTTGTTTAACTAGTAGGCTGGAACAGTTCAGGACACTTGTTTAACCAGTAGGCTGGAACAGTTCAGGACACTTGTTTAACTAGTAGGCTGGAACAGTTCAGGATGCTTGTTTAACTAGCAGACAGGAACAGTTCAGGACACTTGTTTAACCAGTAGGCTGGAACAGTTCAGGACACTTGTTTAACCAGTAGGCTGGAACAGTTCAGGACACTTGTTTAACCAGTAGGCTGGAACAGTTCAGGACACTTGTTTAACCAGTAGGCTGGAACAGTTCAGGACACTTGTTTTACCAGTAGGCTGGAACAGTTCAGGACACTTGTTTAACCAGTAGGCTGGAACAGTTCAGGACACTTGTTTAACCAGTAGGCTGTAACAGTTCACAACACTTGTTTAACCAGTAGGCTGGAACAGTTCAGGACACTTGTTTAACCAGTAGGCTGTAACAGTTCACAACACTTGTTTAACCAGTAGGCTGGAACAGTTCAGGACACTTGTTTAACTAGTAGGCTGGAACAGTACAGGACACTTGTTTAACTAGTAGGCTGTAACAGTTCAGGACACTTGTTTAACCAGTAGGCTGGAACAGTTCAGGACACTTGTTTAACCAGTAGGCTGTAACAGTTCACAACACTTGTTTAACCAGTAGGCTGGAACAGTTCAGGACACTTGTTTAACTAGTAGGCTGGAACAGTACAGGACACTTGTTTAACTAGTAGGCTGTAACAGTTCAGGACACTTGTTTAACCAGTAGGCTGGAACAGTTCAGGACACTTGTTTAACCAGTAGGCTGGAACAGTTCAGGACCCTTGTTTAACCAGTAGGCTGGAACAGTTCAGGACACTTGTTTAACCAGTAGGCTTGGAGCAGTTGAGGGCACTTGTTCACATGCCATACCTCATATTGAAAACGGGTCCACGGACCACTGCCCAAAGCATGTTCACATTAAGATAACCTACTAAAGCCCTGATTCGAATGGCAATTAACCACATTTCCTAGCATAAATCCATATACAAAGATTCCCTATGATGGAAAATACTTACTTTGCACCCTAGTTGGTTAGAATTTTAACTAACAGTGATATCTGAATAGTAAAAGGTTAGAATGATATGAAATATAAATATATCGATTATAGTTATTTGTTGATGTGAACCCTTTGATGCATGTACGATCCAAGGTACAAGGTACGTGTACTTGATGCACTGTTGTCACACAGGCAGTTGTGTGTCACTGTTGTCACACAGGCAGTTGTGTGTCATTGTTGTTCCATAGGTGCTGTTTACACAACATACATTGGAATCTTTTCAAACATCTAACCTCTTGCATTGATAATTATTACATGCATAATAAATATCACCTCCTGGATGGTTTAATCAGCAGTCACGTGTGTCAGTGGGGGATCATTACGATCCTACCTACGTGCGTCTTTACATGTCGAAATGTATGTGCGCACGCCGCACAAGCATGCTCGCACCCTGTACTTGCACACACCCTGTTCTCACAAGCACCCACAAGCATACATCACTGACTACATTCAACTGGCATCTTACTGATCTCAAATGTCATTCAAATCCCATCCTTTGGTGACTGCTCAACCGTGTAATTACAACAAATTTCTGCTGATCTCTCCTGTGGCCCCACACACGTATCTGGATCATCTGTTTGCCCCGTTGTCAATTCCTCTTTCTACGGCATTGGAGCACAAACGTTTATCTCCACCACTGCTCAGCCGACTCTACTTGCTACGTTTTTACAAGTGGCAACAGTTTACGATACATTTCAAAGTGGACACTTCAAATAGCGGAATAAAACAATTTGTACATCAAGATAGCAATAGTTTCTCATATCAAACTGATATACGAAACTTATCAGCGTCAGACATCATGAATCACCAGTGTTAATTGTTGTTACTGACCCGTTTACGATCCACTATAGAATAGTTGTTGATCATAAGGTGCTATGCACCATCATATTTAGGCAAATAGTGAATGTTATCGAAGAGGAACACTGGACGTAGGGGGCATCAATCCATCACCGGCTTCTGATACAAGTGTCCAGGATAGAAACTGGAAGGCTGTCTGCGTGTACAATGCCAATCACTGAGATAGCATTCTACACCGACCCCACAGGCACCTCGACTGACACACAAACACGAAAACCAACTAAATGTTCTGATGGCAGATTTCGCCTTGCAGTAGGACAATACAATCCCTTTGAATTTGCGAGATAGATAGAAATCTTCATATATACACATGGTTGCTGTTTCACTGTATTTACCAGCATTTTAATTTGGTGGTTGCCCAACACAAACTAGCTGTTGGGAGAACTGATAGCCATAGGAGGTTGCAGTTTATTTTGTGTTGCATACAAAAATATTGAAAACAAGTTATTATGTTGTATTCCAAATTACACCCAGCACGGCAGTAGATGTTTAAAGATGATGGGGTGCCATCATCTTTGTGTATGAACAAAATCCCCCCTGGACACAATCTCCCGGCAAAAGCCCCCGGACAAAATGGCAACTAGGAAAAAATCCCCCTCCTCACATAATCAAAAAGTAAGTAAAAGATGCAGTGTAAGTAATAACTTTTATTTGTACTTGTCAATATTTTAGTTATATATCTTTATGAATGTGTGGCAATGTCATCACACTCTCACCGAATGCAGTTCTTCGAATCTTAGAACTGAGCTTTTTTGGTATAAATGTACATATTGTGGCACAACTTTTATTTCCACCTTTGTTCCTCTTTATCCCCTCCATGTCGATCACTCAGAAATGCTACAAAGATTTTTACATTTGTGTTAGCTGTATATATATATATATATATATATTATATACTCCTCTGTTGACAAAACAGTGGCCTCGCATTTACTGCCATGGCTTCTGTGTGCTTGTGTGCTTGTGTGTGCATGTGTGCATGCATACGTATGTGCATCATGTGCATGTTTTGGTGTGTGTGTGTGTGTGTGTGTGTGTGTGTGTGCGTGCATGCGTGCATGCGTGTTGTGTGGTGGTGTGTATGTGTGTGTGTGTGCGTGCGTGCGTGCGTGCGTGCGTGCGTGCGTGCGTGCGTGCGTGCGTGATATGGACAAAATCCCTCCAGACACAAAACCCCCAGATAAAAGCCCCCCGGACATAATTCCCCCACGTAATTGGCAACTAGGACAAAATCCCCTCACCAAAATCATCATCCTGTCACATGTTGTTATACTTATTTCTTATATGTTTTTATAGTGTTACATAGAACTAATCAAATTTGGTATTGTTAAATTTATTATGTATTGCTTTGTGTAAAAAGAATAAATCTAAATCTTTATTGAACCACAGTTTAGATTAGCAAGCAAAAAGTCAATAAACAGTTCAAGTACCCAACAACAGCACTATTCACCACAATCAAGTTACCCTCCTGGCTCCACACTGTCTGTCTTGGTGGCTTCAGAAGCCATGGCAGTAAATGCAAAGCTACTGTTTTGTCTACAGAAGGGTATATAATTATACATCTACACAAATGTAAAAATCTTTGTAGCATCTCCGAGTCATCGACATGGAGGTGATAAAGACGAACAAAGGTGGAAACAAGTCATGCTATAGGGCGTACATTTACACCAAAAAACCCCGAAGAAGAACCAACCGTGTGTGTGGGAGTGTGATGACATTGCCACACATTCATAAAGATATGTAACTAAATATTTAAATGTAAATAAAAATTATTATTTATACTGCATGTTTAACTTTTTAGTTATGTGATGAGGGGGATTTGTCCTAATTGCCATTTAGGAAGAGGGATTATGTCCGGGAGGGGGGCATTTGTCTGGGGGATTGTATCCATAGGGATTATGTCTGGGGGATTTTGTTCTTACCCCAAAATATAGTTACTTCCTTACGTAATAAGGACGAGTATAATCAGGACATCAAACTTGTTGCTTCTTACACCCAGCTGTCTCTTAATTTAGCACTTTTTGTCTACCAATTGATTTGACCTTACCTCATACTGGTGAATAAATGATTATGATTATTTCAATCAAGAAACTCTTATTTTAACAAGGTCATTTTTGGCTTAAATAGCCAAAGGTAACAACACTGCTACCTGACAGATTCTGGATGTTCCAGAGTGAGGCTTTCTTGTGCAGATGTGCATGCAACTGGCATTAAATTGCAAATGTCAGAATTCTGACCTAACATCGAAACATGCCAGTCACTTACAGATGTAAGACTTCCGAAGCATATTCATCCTCATTACTCATGCATCAGGATATATTCCAACCTAGAAGATAGAATATCTGTCTAGTTAGGTGCAAATTGTGAGGCAGTAGTTGTTTTAGATAACCTAAAAATTCATAATTAAACAAACAAATTGAAATGTTTCCATAATGTTAACAGATGGGGATTTCTCATTGAATTAATATGATATACAGTGTATTTACTAATATCTAAAATGGAAAATAAAACTCAGTTTAACAATAGGTGACAATGACACAGTACTCATGTTCGTGGAGTAATTATAGAATTAGAAAAGCAGACAGAACCACCTCAGCCAGCATTTCCAACCTTCTTACATTTGGAGTGCATTTGGCAACTGTGGAGCTGTCATCATGATTATGTGCTAATGAATGCATCTAAGCAAACATTTACTGGCAGCCTTCACAGAGTGAATGATCTTGTCAGGCAGATTGCATTGACAATTGTGACATCAACAGTTGATGAAAGGCCAATCAGGAATGCAGTTTAGCTTTCACAGCACAGTTATTATCTTCTTAGGCCAGTAAATACCCATCAAGGGTCCTCCCTCTAAAGTTTCCACTTTAATGGATAATGATAATAGCCCAATTAAACACTTTCAGTGTGAGTCACTTTAAAGATTATTTTCAGCTCACAGCTACAGCTTGAACAAAGTGCTAGACGAAGAACTGCATAAACCATGGGCGAAAAGATCCTTTCAAATAAGGATATACAGTTGCCTTTTGATGTCGCCACATAAACCTCTAATGCCACCTGATCTTTGCTTCAGTGATCGCTAATGGAAATATCCCAATGATTGCTAACAGAGTTGTGACAGATCATAAACTTTTTTTACAAATAATAAAAACCTAGTTACGAGCTTCATTTAAGGTTCCAACTTTCATCTGCAATGACTAGATGTAATTACCTTCACAATTAACCTAAATTCACAAAGAAAAGACCACATCATTGTAATTCTCATTAAATACTAACAATGTTGTTGATAAGTGTGTCACCAGTATACTTTTTTTTTTAAATAGAGGACATGTATTTTTTATTGGAATTCAGCCGCTGTCATAGTGTAATACTTCAGACATGCAAAGTTTAAGTAAAAAGGTACATTCTTTATTTCTTATAGCCAGTTCACTACCATATCTGATTGCATTTTCATGTAGTAAAGACAAAATTTATTTAAAAAATCAACTTCTAGACATTCTATTTTTACTCTCAACATTAACAATATGTTGACATTTCAACAGCTTTCATCTATTTTGCAGTGAAGTACACCTCTCTAAATGCATTTTTAACAGCTATTTCAGAAATACTTGTTATAATTTTTTTAATTAAACCTGTTTGAGCAATTAACAACAATTTATCACTCACCAGAGTACTGTCATATTATTCCAGGTAAACTAATGGAAGATTGTGCTTTGGTGATTTGGTTGACCAAAAGCCAGCCTCAGCTAGAACTCCTGAACATGAGCATAAAATCTTATTAGTCACTAATCACCAGATGGCGCTACAGTCATTGCCACATGATTTAATTCCGAGGTTTTAACCAGGTGTCACTCCAGCAAAAGGTGAGCTTATTTTCACCAGTTTGTAAGCTGCATAACAATATTTAGAAAGGAAATGTATCGTGATAAATACAAAAATATGTAATTTTTTAAATGCCAGCACATTCAAATGTGCATTCAAATGCATTTGCATTTGTTTACAAGCCTGATGTCAACATTTGTTTACAAGCCTGATGTCAACATTTGTTTACAAGCCTGATGTCAACATTTGTTTACAAGCCTGATGTCAACATTTGTTTACAAGCCTGATGTCAACATTTGTTTACAAGCCTGATGTCAACATTTGTTTACAAGCCTGATGTCAACATTTGTTTACAAGCCTGATGTCAACTGTGTTGTACTGTGTTGAAAATTGTATTGTGTATAACTTATTACTTGGCAATAAGTAGATACTATTCAAACTTTATTCTATTAGTATATTTTACTGTTTATGCTATATTCTCTCTAGGCATAGGCAAACAGAATACAGAGAAACCTGTCCATGGCAGACACCGCAGGGACTAGGCATTCTATCCATTATGGACAAGTGTTTGCTATGGAGAATTTGATTAAGTGGGCACTCACTAGGTGGCTGGTATTGTCGTGAATGGTACAAAGCTACAGTTAATAAAACAATACATGTATATACAATATATGTGGGCCATAAACTTAGTTGGTGAAAATATCATTGTTACAGTGTTACTGTATTCCACTGCATAGAAACCAGGGCCCGGTGATCCTCCCATGTAATCACAATTTTCCGCAAGCTACAGGGTGACTGTGAATGGTTGGGTCCAAATTCCCTGTCCATTGTCCATATTGGTCAGGTGTCCGCTATGGGAAGTTAGCGGACAGTGCAAACTAATAGCAAGTAATTCGGGACTTTCAAAAGTGTCCGTTATAGACAGGCGTCTGTGCTATGTTTATGTTTAATTTTATTTATCGTAATAATCAGCATTTTCTTATTTTGTATTACTTAAATGGCTTTTCTACTTAAATTGTACTTGTACTGACGCTGTAAGGTGGTCTGGCTTTAATAATAATAATAATAAAAGTACTAAGAGAATAAAAGAACTAAGAGAATAATTATACCAAGAGTAGTCTACACAAATGCTAAACATAAAAACAAAATGCTAACAAAATAAACATGTTAAAATATTCTATAACAATACTTTAAATATAGTTTGTAATACAAGGAAAGGTAAGAAACTGATTATGAAACCGCTAACAAAATTAAATATCCTAAAAAATTCTAAAAACTACTCTAAATATATTCATTTATGCAAGTATGACTAAAATATAACAATAAAAACTGTTAATATAATTATAAAAAAAAAATTCTTAAGAACTATACTTAATACTTAAACTAAAAGAATGACCATAAATATGCTACGAAACTAATATACACAATATCTAATGCATGAACATAAAATGTTCTCATCTGTGAGTTATAAATAAAAAGGCTTTTAAAAGTGTTTTAGACATTTGTAGTGATTTCGGTGTCCTGAGAGGTGTTAAATTGTTCGATAGAATGGCTGAGCAGAGAAACAGCGATCACCATGTGTGACAGTCTGTGAAGCCGGAACAAACAAAAGTGCTGGATATAAGCCCAACATGGTTTCCCAGGGATAACCTGAGTTGCATATCTATATAATTCTTAATTAGCTAGACATTCCTTGTACCATTGCAACTGAATAAACTTATTATTATGTTGTGTACTCACAGATTCTGTGGGCAGTTATCTGGTCTCTCCAGTCTGTACCCTGTCTGCAGCTCCTTCAGCAGGTGTCTGTTGGAGGTGGTAGGGTAGGGGGTGCCACCCAGAGTCGTCAGCTCAAACAGAACTACTCCAAATGCCCATCTACAACAACAGCTCCAGAGTTTGCAACAAGTGTAGACTGCAGGTCTGAACATATCTTGGTGGGATTATTGTTCTTCCTCAATTCAATGTTTTCACTCACCTTGTCTTAGAATTATATCTTAGTGGGATTATTGTCCTTCCTTAATGCAATGTTGTTACTCACCTTGTCTTAGAATCATATCTTGGTGGGATTATTGTCCTTCTTCAATGCAATGTTTTCACTCACCTTGTCTTAGAATCGTATCTTGGTGGGATTATTGTCCTCCCTAAATGCAATGTTGTCACTCACCTTGTCTTAGAATCATATCTTGGTGGGATTATTGTCCTTCCTCAGTGCAATGTTTTCACTCACGTTGTCTTAGATTCATTTTGCTAGTAATCAAACCTTTCTAGTATCAACTACGACACTGCTCCCTTGTTTGTACAAATGTGTTATTTAGTTTTGGTGAAATGATTGGACATCTTTTAAAATTATTTTGACCGGATCAGGTTCGACAAAAAAGGGCAAAGTGGTTCTGGCTTTATTCACTATAACATGCTATTCACACATTCGCAAGTAATCCAATCTAACTATTGAAGTCAGTTCTGTCAATGATTTTAACAAAAGTATGCAATTTTTTATTAAAAGAACGGTGTACATTACTTAAAGTGAAACAATAGTCACAGTTTTGGGGCTATGCATCTAAAAAGAAATAATAAAAACTAACAACGTGCAACTAAAATAAAAAATATCATGAGAAGAATAGAAATAGGAGTATACGAATAGATTTTTATTTGGTGAGCAAATACAGCCAGAATACTGCACTCATGACGTAGGGGTATCTGACAGTATGGCATGGCCCATGATATTAAGATGTTGTGTGTTCAACAAGGTTTTCCTAGTAAACAACTGGCATGATATTCTTAATTGTAGTTACAAATGGTTACGTTTTAGTAACTCTTATAGATGCATTACCCGAAAACCATGACTTTTGTTTCACTTTAAACTATTCATGCACTATCTATTTGAACATCAACAAACCTGAGAGGGAGTTTTATGCAGATGGGAGATGTAGAGTTGTGCAGCTGGTAGCAACATCGCAGACTTATCAAGCCTGCGAGAGGTCTCCACTGAGTCTGTGTACAATTAGTAGGGAATAAATAAGACAGGATGAAAGATAAAATAAAAACTTTGAGCCAGTGGTGTATGCAGACTTGGCATGAAGAAACCAGGTTCATAATGTATGGGTGTCTGATATTGTCATGTCATGGACAGGGCCTGCTGCAGTGTGCACTTGGCAGCCATCCAGACACCTAAATCAGAGAATGTTCAATTGTGGAACAGTGGCACCATCTGGGGACTGTTGAGAAGTAATGAAAATGTTTTCAGCATTTGGCTCAACAAATTTTTTAATAAATAAGGCAGCTCTTTGGAAAATGCGTTAAATGCCAAAATTAAAAGAGTGGATTTATGCTGCCATCAAGTTAGTAGTGGTGGAGACTAGTTTGTCTGTGGAAATACGCATCATACACCAGGCTATGAACTGATGAAATGTCGGTTTTCCTATCTATCACGTAATATCATCATGAGGCACAATATGGACATAACGTGTTTTGCAAATGCACACCTCATATATAGTAGAAGTCTTCTGGAACTTGGTTAACTCAAAGTTGAGCAGACCTGGAGTCTAGGTATCTATTTCATTGAGTTATTTCTGTTGATTTCAAAGGCTGGACTCTTGCAATATAAAAAAGCTAATAATTTATTCCATATACATTGCAAAATTAAAAAACATATTTACATGAAAACTTACACATCGCTGGCCGTTGTGAATGTCAAATCCATGATCGACTCTATGGCCATCCACTTGAGGGGCAGTTTTGTGCCTGACCTTCGGGTCACGTAGACCTTATCATCATAGATGTATCGAGTGAGACCAAAGTCACCGATCTTCACGGTGCTCGCGTCACTCACAAGAATGTTCCGGCATGCCAAGTCACGGTGTACGAAGCCTTTCTGTGAGAGGAACTCCTTAAAAACAGACAGCATACACGACTAAGTTGGCAGGTTTTGTACGCGGGTGTTTGTGTGCATATGGGACGTAAACAGATAAGGACATATCCGTTTTGTGGCAAGGGAAAACGAACTGAGGTTTTAAGTGCGGATAACGGTGCCATAATTTACGTTCAAAGCCTATAAACAAACAGTTTGTGCGTTTACAATGAATAGGTTGTTTCTTCATTACAGTGCTGGTATTGTCATGACCTGCTGGTAATGCTCTGTACTGTAATATCACTGGGGACAATGTCAAAAAATAGATAATGTACGTTTTTACATCATAGTCAAATTTGCTGCAAGTGCACAATTTACTGGCATTCCGTTGATTAAATCTACTTACAGCACCACTATTTGGTATCTGGACCTAATCTCCCCCTAGGACAAATTCTCCTTTGCCAATGTCCCCCCCAGACAATATCCCTATCTCTACACAAAAAGAAAAAACTTATCAGGTTAAGTCCCAGGCAAAACTTGAGGTTTTGCTGTTTTGGAATCAAATTCTAAACTCTATTTTCTGTAACAAAATCTGCAACAGGAGTTATGGATCCAATAAAGGACGATGTTATCTGTTTTTTTTTAACCTTTCAGACTACAGACTTTTTAAAAGTCCCTGCTTCCCCAGATATATTATTAATGTTTTTGTACAGGGATATTTTCTGGGGGGATATTGGCATGGGATATTGTCCGGGGAGATTTTGTCCGGGGAGGATTTACACAATTAACATAAATCATGTGACAATAAATACACGCATGCATGCAAAATGGATAACATTATCATGTGTGCATGCATGCACACACGTACGTATACATGCACACACGTACGCATGCATGCACACACACGTACGCATGCATGCACACACGTATGCATGCATGCCCTATTCAAGTAAAGCAACAAAGTAAATTTATTTCACTACATACCAGCTGTGTGCATGAGTGCATGCGTGCATGATATTTACATATTAAACAGTACACTTACCATTCCAACAGCAACTTGTCTGGCAAAGCTAAATAGATCGTGGGATGACAGATGTTTTTCTGGCACCTGTAATTCATCAATTCATAAATTCTTTGTTAAGTCTTGATAAATTCTTTTGATGTCATATCTAATTCTAGTGATCCATGTACAACCAACTAAACTCAAACAGCATATTAAGCAAATAATCTACTTAATAAAAACACCACTCCCCACCAGCCTACCGATATAGTGATTAGGCTATTTTAACGAACTGAAATTTGGATAGCATATTTTCATGTTACTCTTTGGAAGTGAAGTGAAGTTTATTTGTTTAGATGATACACACAGAGTTTGTACATATTTTACATAGTTTTGATGATCCAGGGAGGCCTGCACTAAGACCTGAGAGATCGCTATCGTACAAGCCTCCCTATGACTATGTATGGTGCAGTAATCATTATTACTGGTGTTTGACTAGAGTGTACATATATAAACAGGTGTGGAGCTGCTAACTTTGCCTACAAATATAACAGTGCTTATAATACTATCAAATAATACTAACAAAAATAAATATAGTGCAAATAATGTGAATACTGTTTTTTTCGGGTGTATAAATGTGAATAAAATGTGAATTGAATATAATTATCAATATTATCATGTAATAATAACAGAGAAGTTAAATAATACAAAAAAGGATAACTACGTTATACTTGTAAAATAAACAATTAAAATCTTGACAGTAAAAATAATACATTAGTTCCAAATTTATTATTTACAAATTATATTGTGAGGAACTCATAAACAAACTGTTTTGATAATATAGTGATAATATAACTGAATGAATATTCAGCATAATATTATATTACAGAGCTATGAATCATTAATTAATGCAGTTTATCATGATAATGATGACAAAAGCATATCATACATTTCTAGGCTTCAGCTGGCATATTCTTTCTGCAGATGGTGTATATAGCAAATTTGTGGGCGAAAGTTTTCTTGAAGTTATTTTGGTATTGTATGTCTGATACAATGGAAACTCCCACAAAGAAATGGCAGAAGAATTAATGCAGGGTACCTACGTAAATTGGTGTGTAATGGTAACTTAGGCACCTTGTGACTGCTCTAAACTAAAAAAATTGCAATATCTACTATAAATCATGCTACCTTAAAATGATTCATGCTTTTAGCTACAAAACTGCAGCATGATGATCTGTTCATAATCGCCCAGATTTTAATGTGTACTTGCCATTAATCTTCTTTTATAATCTCTCTTGTAATACAGAACTATTTTTATCACTACAGTTTTGATCACATTATTTTTAACATGTTTACTCAGACCATTAAGATGGGCGAGTCCCACATGCGTTACATTTACCTGTTATAATACCCGATAATTAACCGATTTAGTATTTTTTCTCAAACGACAGAACATTTTTAAGCGAAAGTGATGGATTGACAATCCCAAATGTGCACTCATAAACAGCAAACATTCAACCAGAGCATTTATGATAGCAATCAGTGTGCGCGGCAGCTGAACAAGAGCTGCTATTATAACATTTCTTTTGATTTCTGAAAAAATTTCCAGCAAAAAAAGAGGCCCACCTTCTGATTGGTGTGGCGGTGGCGACGGAGGTAATGCAGCAAGTCCCCACCAGGCATGTGTTCCACAATGAGACACACGGGCTGGGAAACGGAGGTGCAACAGCCGATCATGCCGACGACATTCGGGTGACACCCGATGCTCTTCATCAGCTCGATCTCCTTCACAAAGTCACGTCTCTGAGAATCATCCGAATGTTCTGTAGATGGCACAGCAATAATCAGTTATTCAACAGTATGTTGGCAGACCTGTTCATTTCAATGCCATTTCAACGTCTCTGGGAAGCATTCAGCCAGCCACTACTGCGCGAAGAATATTCGTTCACATATCCAGCACTGTCTATACTCACTTCTACAGCCGAGTGAACTGAAGCAACGTGGAGTAAAAAAATTGCCAAAGCTTCCAAAACAGCAGCAAGATAATTTGAACCCAGGTTCTCTTGTTCACCTTGGCACAGCAGTTATATCCAACGAACATTCTTTAAGGGTACAAAGTCTGATAACATAAACTATATGCTATATTTGTCAGATCTGGCAGCCATCTTTGTTTGTTGCCATAGAAACGGGGGTCTGGCAAAAAAATTTTCAATATATTTTTTACTTAAACAAGAACAACAGTCACAAACATATCGTCCTGGTCCACCTATGAGGCTGTCCCTGTTCAACATGCAATATGTTTCCAGCACATTACCAGAGAAAGTGGGAAATGCGATCACGCCAATTTATAAATTGAATGTTTGCATCAGTTTTGTGCAAGTTAGGACTATACAATAGACAATATTCACAACACATATGATACCTATCGGCTTAGAATAAAACTACTGTTGTCAGACATGTTTGTGACGTCATTATGATATGTTTGTGACACCACTGTCATGTGTTTGTGACGTCACTGCGATATGTTTGTGACAATGCCTGAAACTGGTAGACTGTGGAATGGGTCATACAAATTTTTTTTATTATTATAATTTCCGAAAGCGGTTGTTTTACTTAGGCAAATGCATATGTAATAAGTTTTATTATCTCCTGTTGTACAATAGACATTATTTATAGACACATTTATAAGACATACGACACCTGGTGGCTAAGAATGAAACCATAGCTGTGGGACGTCAAAAAATCTAGTGCTACTGCGCATGTGTCATGGATATCATCTATTACCTGGCAGAACCTTGATAGCTACTGTTATGTCGAATGCTGTTTGTTCCTTTGCATTTGGCGATGTGCGAGACGATGATCTCCGTACAGCCTTAGCATGGTGCAAGGTGCCTCTGACCACTTGACCAAATGCACCTGAACCAATAACCTCTGTGAATGTAAGTTTATCATACGCTATCTCCCACTCATCTGTAGGTAGATACGTCTCATGCTCCATCCTGGAACAAGCAGACAGACATCATGTAATAGGTCAGACAGGCATCATGTAATAATTCAGACAGGCATCATGTAATAGGTCAGACAGGCATCATGTAACAGGTCAGACAGACATCATGTAATAGGTCAGACAGGCATCATGTAATAGGTCAGACAGGCATCATGTAATAGGTCAGACAGGCATTATGTAATAGGTCAGACAGACATCATGTAATAGGTCAGACAGACATCATGTAATACGTCAGACAGACATCATGTAATAGGTCAGACAGACATCATGTAATACGTCAGACAGACATGCTGTTTCATATGGATTACCCATATTCAATACAAACTTTGGGGAATTTGGGAGGAATATGGCCATATCATGTATTTATATGGAATTGTTTAAAATTCATGAAAAATCACTTGCCATATTTCCATGGATCAGAGCAGCATCATTCACAAATTCACCATTGTGAATCAACTACCTCCAAGGCTATGTAATGTCACTACCTGTCCATTATATTTCTGGACTGCTTTTCTTGCTATTAGCTATTCCATGATACTATCGCAATACAATCTCAAAAGTTATGAAACAATCACAGCAGTACTGCAATAGTAACACAACAGTACCGCAATAGTAACACAACAGTACCGCAATAGTAACACAACAGTACCGCAATAGTAACACAACAGTACTGCAATAGTAACACAACAGTACTGCAATAGTAACACAGCAGTACTGTAATAGTAACACAGCAGTACTGCAATAGTAACACAACAGTACTGCAATAGTAATGCAGCAGTACTGCAATAGTAACACAACAGTACTGCAATAGTAACACAACAGTACTGCAATAGTAACACAACAGTACTGTAATAGTAACACAACAGTACCGTAATAGTAACACAACAGTACTGCAATAGTAACACAACAGTACCGCAATAGTAACACAACAGTGCCGCAATAGTAACACAACAGTGCCGCAATAGTAACATAACAGTACCGCAATAGTAACACAACAGTACCGCAATAGAAGCACAACAGTACCGCAATAGTAAGACAGCAGTACTGCAATAGTAACACAGCAGTACTGCAATAGTAACACAACAGTACCGCAATAGTAACACAACAGTACTGCAATAGTAACAAAACAGTACTGCAATAGTAACACAACAGTACCGCAATAGTAACACAACAGTACTGCAATAGTAACACAACAGTACTGTAATAGTAACACAACAGTACCGCAATAGTAACGCAGCAGTACTGCAATAGTAACACAACAGTACTGCAATAGTAACACAACAGTACCGCAATAGTAACGCAGCAGTACTGCAATAGTAACACAACAGTACTGCAATAGTAACAAAACAGTACTGCAATAGTAACACAACAGTACTGCAATAGTAACACAACAGTACTGCAATAGTAACACAGCTATCGCAACAGTAAAACTATCCCAACTACTCACCGCTAACTGTCATGGTGATTAAGAAAATTACAATGAAAAAAACAATAGTTATGTTGATGACTTACAGAATTGGTGGATAGAGAGGGTTTTTGGCCATGCACCTGAAAAAGAACAAAAACAGATGTGTTCAGATATAGAAACCCTTGCAAACCAGCGGAGGACAACAACATTTATCATATGGCACATGTTAGCAGTACAAGCCGGTTAACGCAACGAACAAAGAGACGGATTCCTGGGGTAGTACTGCCCAATTTTCTTGACTGGTGGAATGTTAGTTCTAAAACAAATTAACATCAGAAAAACGTTTTAAAAAATATGTATCGCTGATTTTAAATATATGGATTAATTTTAAATAAATAATTTAAAACAACTTTTTTGAAAATAATTATACACAAATCTCTGCACAATTCTACCAGCATTTCAGAAAAGCCATCAAAGGAAACTCTTGTATTACCCCTCAACTTGTTTCTGCAGTGCAAATGCCTTGTATGTGACTTCTTGGTTGTCCACCAGAGTGGGCTGCTTGTGGCCCCGACTGCGTCGACGGAGCCGCATGAGAGTGAGGAGAGCGACAAGAGTTGCGAGGACAAGACCACTCAATGGCAACAACACGTACAGGGCCACATTGTTGTTCTGGTTGTCATGACGACTCATATCCATATCCTTTGTTTCTGGTACCAACAAAATTCATTCAATTGTATTCTCCTCTTTGGTAGTTAGCTGAGCTGACTGAGCCGCGTCATGGAAGCTTCTGCAGTGGCTCATGAGAGACGGAGTCCACAGCAGGTTATACATTTACCCCCTGTGTGGGATTTTTAACTTCCCCTGGCATAGCAAAAGTGGGGTGAACAAAACAGAACAGAACCGCAGTCCGCTCGACCAACAGTCCAATGATTCACCACACAGCCACTGCGCTCAACTACTAATAAAATAAAACAGATACATACACCTGTATCATAGCAGAGAGCATGAGTCAAGATTTCTTACCTAAATATGTGTGTGACACTGTGACTGTGTCATATGAAGGCTTGCAGGCTATATGCCATGTATGACAGGAACCCATTTCACATTTCCCTTGGACAGTTTTCCAATTTCACAGCAATAATAAGGTTTTCTCATCGCAAGGAAAGCTGGATTCTTATTTATATATTGACAATTTCTATTTTAATTCAGGAGAGCTTCCTTACTCAGCACGTGCTAGAACCAACCAGGGGAGAAAATGTATTAGATATAGTTTTATCGTCACAAAAAGAATTAGTGGACAATGTAAAAATACATGAACCATTGGGAAACAGTGACCACAATTAAATACATTTTGACATCAATGTAAAATCAGAAAGTAGAAATAATAAAAAGTATAGGAGAAACTTCCACAAAAGTAACTATAAAGATATGAGAAAATACTTAGCAAAGCTAGATTGGAATAACATGCTGATGAATAAGACCGCAACTGAACGTTGGAATATTCTAAAATGTGAAATTGAGAGTATCATCGATAAATTTATTCCCTTGAAAAAATAAGGAAAACGGTCTAGAAAGAAACATTTGTCAAAAGAAGATATTAGAAAAATAGTGTTTAAGCAAACTATGTGGAGGGTTTATAGGCGTACCAGAAAGGGTGAAGACTAGACAAATTACAAAGAGGCACTTAAACTAGCTACAACTGAAATTAGAAAATCTAAAAAATTGGCAGGTAATATAAAAAGATTACAGCAAGAGTTTCTATGCTTATGTAAGGAGTAAACGGAAAGTTCAAGATAAGGTCAGACCACTGAAAAACAACAGGGGAAACATAATTTCAGATGGGTTTTAAATGGCAGAGGTCCTGAATGAGTATTTCAGTTCAGTTTTTACCACAGAAGATATCAGCACACTTCCAGTTCCATTTACTAAATTTAAGGACAATACATCAGAACATTTAGGGCAGTTATTTGTAACTCCTGAAATGATAGCAAAGAAAATTAAGAAGATGAAAGATAATAAATCACCTGGAGTTGATGGGATACCACCAATACTGCTTAAGGAAATAGTTGAGCAAATTAGTACACCACTTGCAAAAGTGTTTAACTTGTCACTAGAAGAAGGAATAGTTCCGTCAGAATGGAAAGAAGCAAACATTACACCGTTATTTAAGAAAGGATCGAGGAACAAACCAGAAAATTACAGACCAGCGAGTTTAACATCAGTTGTATGTAAATTACTCGAAACATTAATTAGAGACCACATGGTGGAATTCCCTGTTAAACTTAAATTAATAAATACATCTCAACATGGGTTCCTAAAAGCATGTCTAACCTCTTATGTTTTTTGGAAGAAATTACAAAGTGGGTAGATGACGGGTCACCAGTGGATGTTGTATATTTAGATTTTCAGAAAGCTTTCGATAAAGTGCCACATCAAAGATTGTTACTTAAACTAAAAGTCCATGGCATAGGTAATGATGTAATCAACTGGATAGAAAAAGTGGCTTACACACAGAAGACAGAGAGTAATAGTAGGTGGTGAGATTTCAAACTTGAAATCTGTTCTGAGTGGGGTACCACAGGGATCAGTATTAGGCCCTATACTGTTTTAATATATATATAAATGATTTAGAAGATTACATATCTAGCAAAGTACTCAAATTTGCAGATGACACAAAAGTATTCAGAAAGGTTACTATAGATAAACAAAGTTTACAGGATGATCTAAATAAATTAGTTAAATGGTCAGAAAAATGGCAAATGTTATTCAATTTTGGGAAGTGTAAATGCATACACATAGGACATGGAAACATGGACGAAGAATATAAAATGGGGGAATATTGTATTCAAGCATGGAGGCCATATCATAAAAAGGACATAGACAAGCTAGAAAGAATACAACGAAGAGCAACTAAAATGATACCTGAATTGAGAGACCTTAGTTACGAAAGTCACTTATTACAATGTGGTTTGACAACACTAGAGACCAGGAGACTAAGAGGAGACCAAATAGAAGTGTTTAAAATAGTGAATGGTTATGAGGATATTGACAGGAATATGTTCCTCAAACTTAAAGAAGGCAGTAGAACCAGAGGACACAAAGCAGCATTAGTGAAGGAGCAGTGTAGGTTGGACATGAGAAAGTACTCTTTCTCACAGAGAGTGATAAATGAATGTAACAAACTGCCAAATGATTGCATTAATGCTAGTAGTGTGAATATGTTTAAAAATAGAATTGACAGATATTTGATAAGGGCGGGCTACACATAGATGAGAAAATTGTTGGACTCTTGATAAGCCAATGGCTTCCGTGTCCACTTGCCATCTGGAACTTGTTGTTTGGGATGGCAATCTTGTTAAATCTTGCTAAATATGATCTCATGAGATGCATTCAAAGGTTGGAGAGCCATGTTACTTTATGGCAAAACCAATATTTATCTTGTGTTCACAAACATCCAATGAATGAAAGAACCACAATACATTTTATTGTGATTTTTCTATATACCTATTAATTATATAATATACAGTACATTACCAAAACATTAGATTTGATTGCAGTTACAAAGTTGAGCAGTAGAGCGGCAATGGTGTGGATTCTTTCTTAGCAGACATTCGAAAATATCACAGAAAGTAATCAGTTATATTGCAGAATGGAGCAGCAAAATTTATTTTCAGCAAAGTAATGATTAGCTGATAAGGAAAGCTGGTTTCTTATTCCATTGAATTAGAGTAGTAATTAACAGAACTGCATAGAATAAAACTTCACAGCAATACAGATAAAGGATTCACATTTCCCAGAGAGAATGTACACTGTACATTGTACAGCAAATGATATGTCACCACTGCACTTGCATGGTAGAATCAAGTTTTAATGAGCGCCATCTGCAGTAAAGTTCCTCCAAAGTGGCCGCCTATGTGACTGAAATAAAGTGGCTTGATTAAAGGGGTGGTCGAATTACAGAGGCTGGTCAGATATACAGATGTAGAAAAACAGACTGTGACACGGTGGCCGTTGTCAAGGGGCGGCTGTTTCAGCACCTGTATAACCTTGATGTTTATTGAGACCTGTGTGTCCATTATTATTAACAGGTGTAGTTGGAAGGGCCTTTGGTCATATCCACCAGCGAGCAATTATCAGCTAATCACTGCTGCAATGAAAATCAATTTTCCTGTTCCAATGTGTCGTATAACTGATTACTTTCTGCGATATATTCGAATGTTTGCCAAGAACAAAATCCACATATTTGCACCTGTACTGCTCAACTGTGTAACTGCAATCAAATCCAATATTTCTGTAACCTACCATATATTATATAATTAATAAATGTATAGGACAATCACGATAAAATCGAATTGTAGTTCTTTTATTCACTGGATGTTTACGAAAACCCAAAATAAATACTAATTTTGCCATAAAATAATTGGCTTTCCAACCTTTGAATGCTTCTGATACACGAGCTCCTGAACAATGAACTTATACAAATATGACAGCTGAAATTTTTATCACGTACCTGACATTATCACGACTGGCGCAGGTACGATGAACTGTGCCAGTGGAGACATCTTCTGTAGTTGAACCCCAGTTTTATTGACATCCATATTTTCTGTCACAGCCAGTATCTGCAGACAGATCCACTGTATACAAGCAACTCAAAACATCTCACTCCCTGTTAGCATTAAGCACCCACAGGAAATATAATATTTCGCTGTAATCTAAAAACCCACCTGTTTAAACTCGGCTATCCTCCATTACAACTGGAATTGCTAATCGATTACAATCTGCTTAACCCCTTTTGTTTTAGCATGCTGTCGAGATTGGTTCTCCCCAGGATTTTACTATTTTAGCGCAATACAAATACGAATACATTTATTTCAGGTAAAAACACCCATAAATAATGGGTACATGCAAATATGTATAAAAAAATACACAGCATTTAAAAAGTAATTAAGTTAGAAATATAAATAGATAAAAATAAAATAAGTCTATAAGTTAAAAAAAGTTATTAAGTGTAAGAAATAATTAAATAAATAGGTAAAAGAGAATATAAAGTCACCATCTTACAATATACAGTGATCGCACATAATGTTTTAACAAACGCATATTTCGCATCTATTATAATTTTATTTAATCTCATGAATGCTCAAAGAAATTTATTATTATTACTATCATAATGAATAACTACTCTAAATAATTAATATGATAGTCATAGACATTTACTCAGGCATTATAACTTAATAAGATTAACCAATACTGTTTTAATTACAGTGTGATTTTCTTTTATCACTTTGTTAATGAGAAAGAAAACAACTATGTCAAGTTCTGCCCATTGCACAACCACATCTGTCAGATGGTCAATGTCTGAAACAAATTATCTGCTGTGTAAAATGCTCAGTGTGAACATGTAAAAACTTAACTGACAGATACCCATGAGGGTGGTTCACCCATTCATGCCTTGTCCATATGATGTCTGCAGCTTGCTGCCTCGGATACCAATAATGCTAAATAGTTGTTAAACTTTCTGAATGATTACGCAAAGCGAATCTTTTCAATTAAGTGCTTCAGTTATGTTGTGCCGTTTCATGAATCCGTTACTGACTAATACACAGTATGACTTCATATTGGTCAGCCAGCTGGTCGACATATTGGTCAGCCGGCTGGTCGACATATTGGTCAGCTGGCTGGTCGACATATTGGTCAGCTGGCTGGTTGACATATTGGTCAGCTGGCTGGTCGACATATTGGTCAGCTGGCTGGTTGACATATTGGTCAGCTGGCTGGTCGACATATTGGTCAGCTGGCTGGTTGACATATTGGTCAGCTAGCTGGGTAGCTAGCTTAACTGACAGATGCCCATGAGGGTGATTCACCCATTCATGCCTTGTCCATATGACGTCTGCAGCTTGCTGCCTCGGATACCAATAATGCTAAAAATTTGTTAAACTTTCTGAATGATTACGCAAAGTGAATCTTTTCAATTAAGTGCTTCAGTTATGTTGTGCTGTTTCATGAATCCGTTACTGACTAATACACAGTATGACTTCATATTGGTCAGCCAGCTGGTTGACATATTGGTCAGCTAGCTGGTCGACATATTGGTCAGCTAGCTGGTCGACATATTGGTCAGCTAGCTGGTCGACATATTGGTCAGCTGGTTGGTCGACATCTGACAACGAAATCAAATTGCAGAATGAAATGAAGACGTTTAGCAGCTTACATCACTTACCTTAACACCATATTCAACATCAAATTTCTTCACTTTCAATTTCACCAGACTTGTATTCTGTGGAAAAACCGTTTAAGGCTACTGAAGACAACAGATCTCCAAATAAGTATTTGCATAATCAAGTGACAGCTGCTATCAAGAAACAATCGCACAGCTGATTCCTTTGACAGAGAACAAGAACATTTATTTTGGCTCCATCTACATAAAGTCATATTTCAGGAAAACAATTACCACCACATGCAAAACAGTAATAAATCCTACTGAACACATAGTGTGACCTAAATGGGGTCAGTGACTCCTGTCTGTCCTTCAAGCTAGGTTGTGTATAGGACATAGTGAAGATAGGGCACACATAGGCCGAGACAAGAAATTCCATTACAAGTCCTTGGTATTGTGGTAATAAGCTGACAAAGGTTTCTTTACTGGCCTAGCTCCTAGCTCCCAGCTTAAATGAACACCTAACGTGCCAGTAAGGTGGGACAGAAAAAAAACATATTTAGGTCGGTTCAAATAACCAGACATTGGCTCAGATGGAGCCATGTGCTACCAAAACAATGCTAAGAAGACAAACCACAAACTGTGCTGGAGGACACGTCCATAAGTGACCCCATTCAAAAATCTTGTGAATTTTATTATAAAGAGCAGTGACAACTCGTAACATGATCGACTGTCGAGCGTCTCACCTCCGAAATGTTGATTCTGGCCTCTGGTTTGATGGAGCCAATCCGTTGCAGGAAGCCATATTCCAAGATGTAATGATCAATATGGCTAGGGTGCGGGGGTGGCAGCCAGCTGATGCTCACCAACCCCACCTGGGGCAGCACCGTCACACTGACATTGTGAACTGCTACCGGGGGTTTGTCTGGATACACTGACAAGATTGTAAATATTGCTAACATTCGTAGACATTATTCTACATTATTCTTCTATATATCTGTAAATGCATGACATGATATTTTATTAGGTATATTCCTATAGTTCCTTGGTTAACAGTACCATTGTTTTTTTCTAGCTGGAAAATGTCACTATTACTTTATTTCTTTTGTAACCATTTTATTGACAGAAGGATTCTTAAAAAAATATGCAAGAATCTTCCTCCAAGTTAACAAATACAAAGTGTATGCTTACATGGAGTGGGACAATGATATCCTGTAATGTTAGCACAATCTGAAAACAAAAACGTGAATTGAATGTGAACTGACAGGTCTTTTGTAAATGCAGCAGTCGTAAATATAAAACTGTGTGAAGATAATGCAATATCAAAACAAACATCAATGTAATTATCATAAAGCATTTTACATCATTAATGTTGTTTTAATCATGGTAATTTATTTTGCACAGAAACCTTTAGAATCATTCATTAGCTACACTTTGCAGCTATATTTACTGAATAACCAATTATGTGACATGACTTTGTTTTGCAAGTGTAGTTACATTTGATCTAGAAGCATTTTAAGCAAATCGACAATTTGATCCACTCCCTGACTGATTGGTGAAAATGTGAGCTCATAATCATATACGGCTTCACCTGTCAAGTCGATGGTGAAGTTGTAAGGATCACCTTGCACAGAACAGGTCGATAATACTTCCACCATGGAGAAGAACTGACAACCAAAGCCGAGATAATGTATCCGTATGGTCGCCTGGTAAACATCTTCCTGATCAAAGGAGATATCATGTGATAGAACAGGACGAAATCTAGTATGAGGACAACAAGTTCCTGCATTTTAAAATTGGCCATTTCCCAACATTGTTCTTTGAAATGGCACCATTTATATGCTGATCACATAGATTTAACAAGATTTAACAAGATTTGCCATCCAAGCCAAAGGCCCAGATGGCAAGTGGACAAGGAAGCCATTGGCTTATCGAGAGTCCAACAATGTTCACCTACTTATAACCCGCCCTCCTGATATAAGAAAGAGCATTTTAATATCTTACTAGTCTTATAAAGGTCTCACACCCATATAGAGAATGGATGAAGAAAGACTGACAGAGAAAGCTTGGAAACAGAAGAGGGTGGCAGAAGGTGAAGAGGAAGGCCAAAATTAAGATGGAAGGACAGTGTTAAGAGCGATATCAAAAAGGCAGAAGTGACCAGCTGAACGTAGGAGAGAACGACAGATGATTGCAATGGATGGAGATGATTTGTCGAGAGGGTGGAACAGATTAAGTGACGTGGCCCCCACCTCGGAAGGGACCAAGGGGGAAGAAGATAAAAGCTTCAGTAGCCCAGATAGGGTTCTAACTTTTACAAAATTGCAATTCTTCAAGATGCAAATTTTAGCTCATGAAGATATGAAAAGTTGATCACAATATTAAATAAATAGTTACTATATCAGGTAATATCATGGCAACATCAAAAATATTCTAGTGTGGATACAGCAAAATGTAATATTTCAAGGATGCAGCACTGTATGCAAGAACTTTTTCATCTGTGTGTGGATTGACTGTGTCTTTTTGTTAATGCTACTTCATGTCCTCTGTTACTTCTGCATTCTCTAAGTATTAAGACAGTACTTCAGTCAATCTTAGCCTTTCAACAAATCGTTGTTAGTCTCCTTTTAATTTTCTGGTCTGTGGTGTTGTCAGCCAACCTATGCAGTGTTGTATTTGTGACCTGCAGTTGTCATATGACATTGAGTTTTTGCATGTCATATATTGGAACACAAGTTGGAAGGATTCATGTGTGTAAGGATGAAATGCATACGCCGATACTATCAATGAAATATCACACAGCCAAAAACCTTTGCCTGCAGACTAGGCCGGGATTACATGCTGATTACAATCAAACATAACAATTGACACCAAAACAATCAATAGTCAATCAATCATTCAATGGTTGGACATGCAATTTAATGATCCTCACATGGGTTTGTTTCCAAATAGTTCCAACACGGCCACTGGTGATACTGACCATTAAGTCTGTTTTACTTTGACAATTCTAAGAACTGCAGTTGATCACATAAAACAAGAATGGAACTAGTGTTACGTAATCTGCCATTTCTCAATTGTTGTTAGCAATACGGATTTAGAAAACAACTCTAGACAAAAACAAATTAAAAAACTGAACGCTAATTGACTAACAGCTAAGACACAAGTTTGTTCTTTATTGCGTACATTACCTCAGTCAGCTGAAAATTGAATAGTGGTACAGGAGGAACAGCGGTTGACTTGCAGAGTTTCCCAAGATTAGTAGACATAAACTTTCCCACATTCTCATCCTTCCAACCTACTCACAAAACAAAGACATAGGCAGAAGAATGTATTCAAGGACGCAACACCAACTTACTTTCTTCTACAAAATAAAACATGACCTCCTGAAAATTGTTCTGCCATAACATCACATAATCTCATGCACCCGATTCCAATAAATATATAAAAACACAAACACATATAAATATATACATACTCATTCCATTCCCAAGTTTGTTATTTTTATAGTTTTGTGGTTTCCACAACATAAAATAATTGTTCCAAAATAATAAAATAATAAAAAAATAAAGCAGGCAACAATTTAGAGTAAATAAAAAAATATGTCAAGGTATACAGTACTAGAATCAAGAACGCTGATATTAAAATAAGTTACTGTGTAAATTTAACTTCCTCACCTGTTGGAAGTCTGTATTTGAAAGAGTAAACAAAATAATTGCCATCATATTTAAAAGTGTCATCTTGCTGAATGATTCTGATGACACCTGGCTTTGGGAGATCTGAAAAAGAAAAGTTGATAAACAACTAAAAACCAAATATTGTAGGCCCCTATGGCTATGTCATATGCATGTGCTGTAATTTGCAAAATGAGCGCATTTTAATGCATTTGAAAACTGACCTAAAATTCTGTTGAATTAGGATGTGTAGATTCTAAATGAACAGAAAATTTGTAAAAGGTTGTGAAATAGATTTGTAATTAACTGTTGCTATTAGCTAATTGTCATGGTCGAGTGTCATTGACATTGTAATTGACTGATTGAATCATCGACCCATTGGCATTGAATCAGCAAAAATGGCAAATTCCACGGCGGCTTTCGTTAATAATGACTATGCCCTGGCCCTGGGGCCTGGCAAGTGTTTATCCGGAAAATACTTTTTGTTGAATTGACTCGATAAATTTGCATTACCCATTAGTTCTTTCATAAATTCCAGTGGAATTGGAACAACATGTGAATATTTAACATAATTTAGCAACATTGCCATATCCAAGACGAATTATCTGATAAGCACCGTGATGAAAGTCGCAATTGTGATACTTTTCTTTTATTCTCGGTAAGATAAGATCCACAAGCAGACCACAGCAATCATAGTTTGACAAACCCCGTCAGAGGGCGGTATTGTCCACATAGTGGTGACAATCGAGGCAGTTAAAATCACTTGACTAAAACCGTTAATACGGTTTCTTATCAAATGTTGCATGTAGCAACACCTCGTGAACACCTCACAAGAAGTTATACTAATACACAAAGCGTCGCATGTACTAATACGTAACGCGTCGGAAGCTGGCGACCAATATTTCACGTAACAGAATCGATTTCTGTCTGAAATGAGCGGCGGAAGTGTGACGTCACACGTATAGACGACTTAGTCTTAGACGTCGTTACTTACGGCTACGCTTCTCGCCGCAATCTCGGTCTAGACAGGAGATACTGGGAAGCAGATAGGCATACACAATACAAAACGAGGAAGACGTATGATATACTAATATAAGGGTCGGTTGGTTTCCCGGTCTACGAAGGAGATACGCAGACGTAGTCTGTACGACAGATTTATAGGCAGCGCACCTTCCTAACGAGGATGGCATCTGCTAAACCTAAGGCCCAGGCCAGAGCAAGGATCATGGCCATGGGTCCCGAACCGACACAGTCACAGGAGCCCGATTCATGATCTGCATATTTTAAATTAAAGCCGTGGGGGGAAGAGGATCCAGCTAAAAATGAGGTTCGCTTTCTCTGTCTCTGGTCGCCACTGGTTCTTTAACCACAACTCGGGCATTCTGATGCAGTGGCCTGCCCGCGCGGGGTTGGTTCTTGACAATTATGACCATGATGCTGGTTGTCTTAAGTAAGGACGTTGGTGTTGGTGCGGTGCTCTTCCCACTGGATTCGAAGGATCTTTCAAAGACAACGTTGATGAAATTTCGTCAGGGTCTTTGGTAGCAACATTGTGTGACCCAGATCTAACTCCCCTACAGTAGAGTAAACGGCTTTGTAGATCTTGATCACGGTCTCCTTCGTGAGGTTCAATTCCTCAATGAATCGGTGGTGCAGCAAAAACGATGCTTATCCGCTTCGATGGTTGCCTTTTGGACATGTGACTCCAGACGTATGGGAAGTGCTCGACAACTTCAACGGTTCCTCCCGAGACTTCTTGTTGTAGCTTGGTGCATGAACTTAGTCTTCTTGAAGTTAATGGAAATAGCCGGGCTTCGGTAGGCCTCGGTCTTTGTGTGTAGCCGCTGCTGTCGACCCATTGCGTGTAATCGTTACTGTCGACCCTTTAGCGTGTAGTTAACTGTTGACCCTTAGCGTGTATTAAACTGTTGACCCTTAGCGTGTAGTCAATTGTTGACCCTTAGCGTGTAGCCGCTATAGTCGTCCCTTAGCGTGTAGTCGGTACAGTCGACTCTTAGCGTGTAACCGCTATAGTCGTCCCTTAGCGTGTAACCGCTATAGTCGTCCCTTAGCGTGTAACCGCTATAGTCGTCCCTTAGCGTGTAGTCGCTGCTGTCGACCCTTTGCGTAAATCGTTACTGTCGACCCTTTAGCGCGTATTTTACTGTTGACCCTTAGCGTGTATTAAACTGTTGACCTTAGCGTGTAGCCGCTATAGTCGACGTGTAGCCGCTATAGTCGACCCTTAGCATGTAACCGCTATAGTCGTCCCTTAGCGTGTACTCGCTGCTGTTGACCCTTACTGTGTAGTCGCTGCTGTCGACCCTTAGCGTGTAGGCGCTGCTGTCGACCCGTGAAGCAGCTACTGTCGACCCTTAGCAGCTGCTGTCGACCCTTACAGTGCAGCAGCTACTGTGCACCTGTGGGTGGGTGGGTGTGGGTGTGTGTGTGTGTGTGTGTGTGTGTGTGCGTGCGTGCGTGCGTGCGTGCGTGCGTGCGTGCGTGCGTGCGTGCGTGCGTGCGTGTGTGTGTGTTTACACGACCGATTCTTGCAACGCGATATCACGGGACACCATTTGGACGGACCAACTGGACAACAGGTCGCACTTATAGTTTCCAGACATGTCGCTCATCTAAACGCACACCTAATTAAGCTGCGCCTTGTTACACGGCACAGTGTCGACCGACGACCAACTGGGGCACACATCGCTCGTGTAAACCAATATAAGAATACAAACAATGCCACGCAGTGAGCTGGGCTTGAATGGATCCGTAACTGTTATTTTCCGGATATCGCACATTTTTATCTGGTTTGCATATTTATTAGTGCTGCATCGCGGTCTTCCTTACATTTGAGAAGCCTTACCTTCAATTTTCTTTTCATCCGATAAACCCATGCTTCCGAATCGATTGACGGGTGATACACGAAATGACCCAACCGTGCACAGATCGAATGATGTATTTGTCGTCTGCAAAAATAGCGAATATTTTACTATCCAGTAATTGGGAAATTAACTAATTAACCTCACACGTTCAGCATATCTTGGGCGACAGCTTTATCCCAGCCCCCTGGGCCTAGATCAGACAATCACGTAAAGTTGTGTGCATTAAAAAGACTGATGGAGCATCCAATTACGCGTTGTTGCTCAATAACTCCGCGAGGATAATTATACCACAGAGGGACCGGTGCTTTGTGGAGCACCGCAAATGAATGATCCCATAAGTTTCCCTAGTGCTCCGGTGACCGCGCCGGCTGCAGCGATCCATCGAAAAACCTATTGGAGCCTAATTTAGTATGGCACAACACTCGCAGTCAAAATTTATCATTCTTTTCTTCATACACGGTCACGTTTTTCATCGTTACGGCGTGATTTAATGCAAAAAAATTGTTTAACGGGACACGGTTTGGGTTAAATATTAATGTAATACAAAATGTATTTTTTTTGTAAATTGAATCCGTTCGCTATTGTAGAAACCTTGGACATTCGCAGTTTTCATTAGCCTTTGGACGACAAATGTGCCTTACGAAACAGCCTAAATAGCTGTATTATTTATATTGGTCATTGTCAATCTGTTAAAATCCATACCATTTTTGCGAAGACATTTCTATAGAATTCAGAAAATATTGTATATAATTTGTAGTATTCTATAATGTTATATACAATGAATGTAGCATGCTATGACATCATATAAAAATCAATCAAAAATGTATAGAAATCTATAAGAAAAAGTAGTAGTAGTAGACTTAAGGAAACTCTATAGAATCTGTAGTATTCTATATTTTTTGATGCACAATTCCACTAATACTCTGCGTCTCTGTAGAAGTTCTATACATATTTCTGTCGATTTTTTTGCTAAGCCTAGGGGAGTCAAATGCAGGTATTTATTTACCCCAATAAAAAAGAAATTACATAATGTAAACATAGCACATGTAGGTGCACTAGGAGTATGTAGAGAGGTAAACCTCCTTACCCATTTGATGACTTTCCATTCGTCTTGTGATTGCTTCACAATGACTGCATACAAGACGGCATTTGTCGTCTCGTTGACGATAGAACTCCAACTCAGACGCAGCTCGGCCGGCGAGTCGCTCTCCAACCGTAATGATGGGTGACTGGGATAATACGTTGGGTAGGTTCTCTGCTCTGAAAAAAAAATTAATAAAATAAATGGATTTGATTTGAGCTGGTCCAAATTATTTCTCGTACAATGGGAAGTTGTAGACCGGACGTTTTCCTAAGAAATAAAATGTTAAAACTGCTAACACCCTTAAGAACAATAGGCCTATTTTGTGTTGACGCGTGACCGTTAGGGCACGGCAGAACGGGGATTTCCCCGTGTTGCCCTGTTGGTCACCCTCATATGATACCCATGGATATAAAGAACTTTGGATTACGGAACAGTTTGACCACGTCCTATCTTGTTCCATATAGCGAAATGAAGTCCTAAAGTTTGCAGCATATTTACCCCCACGGCTCAATTTTAGTGTGCTCCAAGAAAACAATGCACTCACATTTTGTAATGGGTCGTTCACTGCATTATAAATCAACAAGGCACAACATTCGACCCGTGTTCTTTCTTAGGCCCTACCTGCCGTAGCGTTCTTCTGTGAGTCGCATTCCTTGTGACATGTATCGTGATTCTGCGACAAATGTACAAAACGTGTCATTGATAGGGTACACCAGTTATAGTGCGGATGACATTAACTAGCAGCAGAACTCTCTCAGACAAAGTTCACGAACCCCAAACAAGTCGTAGTTACCAGTCGAGAACGAAAGTTTAAAAGGGGCCCCAGTTGGCGACTCGTAAATACAAAATGTAAGGGGGTCATGAACTCTATTTTCACGTCGTAAATTCGTATTAAATATGTAAATAGGGCCTACGAGTCCATTGGAACGCAGCATATGACTTCCACATATGAATTGCAATGGACTTCACACAACCTTCTCTGACAGTCACAAATAATAGCCATGGAAGCTATTATGTTTTTATCCATGTAATTTGTTTTTGTTGGATACGTGTGTGCTATCGGTTAGTTTGAACATCACGTTATTGGAAATACACTGGTGTTCATCAGTTTGAGCATCAGGTTATTGGAAATACACTGGTGTTCATCAGTTTGAGCATCACGTTATTGGAAATACACTGGTGTTCATCAGTTTGAGCATCACGTTATTGGCAATACACTGGTGTTCATCAGTTTGAGCACCACGTTATTGGCAATACATTGGTGTTCATCAGTTTGAGCATCACGTTATTGGCAATACACTGGTGTTCATCAGTTTGAGCATCACGTTATTGGAAATACACTAGTGTTCGTCAGTCAGCCATTTTATCTTACAAAATGGCCGCCGTAATTTGTCTACAAACGTGATTGTCTGAGTTGGTGATCATATATTTTTTACTAAATATGATCAAATAAAACTTGTAGCACTCATGACAGCCATTTTTGATTCAAGAATATGAATACGTCGTGGCGCTCTATCGTGGTTCCATAGACACGCAGTCGCGTACACAATCCATTAGTTTAAGTTTGGTGTTAACTGACGGCCTCCGTCAAATGACCGGACTGCTTGTTATTCCACACCCAACACCTGCCTCTATGGCTTAACAATTTGTACAGTTCTGCAATGTCTTCGCTTATCGGCGTGTTCCCCACGAGTGACTGTCGTTCATTCATCACGTGGGTACCGGACTTACGCGTGTGTTCGTCGATCAGGCGGTGGCATCGGTGCAATGGTCAGTGACAATCTATCATCGACGCTGTGTACAGCACTCGACCCAGAAGTTGGTAAGAACACCACAAATGCGCCGTAGGTGTAGTGAAAAGAAAGCAAAATAGAGTAGGGCAGACGCCAAGTCTCCTGCTTTGGGAGGGAGCTTCTTTTTTGCCTTTTTTATCGTTTCCTGCTTCTTCTTTTTTTCTCAAAATACTCTCCTGTTTTTGTGAAACAATACCACATTTTCTATTAAATCAGACCTAAATGTTTTTAAACATACCGCATAACGGGAGGGGCTCCCCTCACACTATATCTTCCTTCCTTCCTTTACTTCGTAGCGGGAGAAGCTCCCCTCACACTATACCCTCCTTCCTTCCTTTACTTCGTAGCGGGAGGGGCTCCCCTCACACTATATCTTCCTTTCTTCCTTTACTTCGTAGCGGGAGAAACTCCCCTCACACTATACCCTCCTTCCTTCCTTTACTTCGTAGCGGGAGGGGCTCCCCTCACACTATATCTTCCTTCCTTCCTTTACTTCGTAGCGGGAGTGGCTCCCCTCACACTATACCTTCCTTCCTTCCTTTATTTCGTAGCGGGAGTGGCTCCCCTCAAACTATATCTTCCTTCCTTCCTTTACTTCGTAGCGGGAGGGGCTCCCCTCACACTATATCTTCCTTCCTTCCTTTACTTCGTAGCGGGAGAAGCTCCCCTCACACTATACCCTCCTTCCTTCCTTTATTTCGTAGCGGGAGGGGCTCCCCTCACACTATACCTTCCTTCCTTCCTTTACTTCGTAGCGGGAGAAACTCCCCTCACACTATACCCTCCTTCCTTCCTTTATTTCGTAGCGGGAGGGGCTCCCCTCACACTATACCCTCCTTCCTTCCTTTACTTCGTAGCGGGAGGGGCTCCCCTCAAACTATATCTTCCTTCCTTCCTTTACTTCGTAGCGGGAGGGGCTCCCCTCACACTATCCCCTCCTTCCTTCATTCCTTTAATTCATAGCGGGAGGGGCTCCCCTCACACTATACCTTCCTTTCTTCCTTTACTTCGTAGCGGTAGAAACTCCCCTCACAGTATACCCTCCTTCCTTCTTTTACTTCGTAGCGGGAGGGGCTCCCCTCAAACTATATCTTCCTTCCTTCCTTTATTTCGTAGCGGGAGTGGCTCCCCTCACACTATACCTTCCTTCCTTCCTTTACTGCTATGCTACCTATAGCAGGAGAATTACCCTTCTCCCAATTCTTTAACTTGGCAACTCTGGAGTAGAAACGCAATCAACATACGTGAAACAGAACACATTTCCACAATGATGCTTACGCAAGTTGTAATCCATTCATCAGCTGTGATTGGACTGCAGAGGGCAGTGCAGTGTATCTGAAACAGAAGATTGTATATTCATATCACGTGTGATCGAGTGACGCCTAATATGTTTATAAACAAGCGTTTTTGTGCGAGTCCCTTGCCGCGAGTAATCAACATTATGCCAGCGATGGCAAAAGAAGCCAACCGATATTAAATAAATCATGAGCATTTGTATCCGTTGGTTCTACGGAAAACGGCTTAGTTATAAAAACGTCAGCTTCGATGGAAAAGGGCGTGCATTACGTTAGCACTCGGTCTACCTACGTCAAAGGGTAACGACATAGGAAAAATAAATTGTTGATATTAGAAGACGGAACAACAGCAACATCATGAGGCAAAGAGGAATGTTCCTGATTGCTGCAAGGGCGGGAACTGTGACGTCAGGAGACTTCCGTTCGTACGATTAGTAGGCCATTTTGGTTCCAAATTAACGCACATGTGCAAGTCGACTTTATAAAATAATATCGTTCACAATAAATTAAGTTGTTAGTATGCTTTTTAAAGTTTTCACACATTTCAGATGCGTTTTTTTATCGTAACTATCAATTTTCTTTTATTAGGCCTATGTTATCTGTAACATTTATAATTCAAGCCTTTCGTTATGTAGACCCCTACTTAATATTCTATGTAACACCACATGTTGTTTCGCGTTTTATTAGCTTTGCTTGCAAGTGTGGTTTATGTAAACATCTCTACAGTGTTTATTTCCCGATGGTGCTGACGTGTTGCGTTAAAAATTACGACATTTGTATGTGATTATCACCTGAATTCGTGAGACTTTTATATAAGAGGACTCATCGCGGACTTTGCCGCACATGCCAAGTTTATAAATTTGAAGACACGCACACACGCACGCACGCACGCACGCACAATTCATACTGACGGAATGGAAATTACCACAAGTGAAGTTAAACAGGTGGTTTACCTACACCGGACGTTATAATATCATTTCCTGCCCCACAGTTGTGGTTGCTGACTGGATAAGACGTCGTAAATTCCGTCCGGGTAAACACAGAATAGTGCCGGTGTTTGCTCATAAAGATAACTGAGCAGGCGATAGTGTTATTTTGGTACGACGAGCAGGTTGAGAGGGACAATTGGTGTAAGTGTCAAGTGGACGCGGAGTCTATCATGTGAGTCGCTGGACAACAAATTGGTGATAACCAGGTTTACACAGACAACAGACCACTTTCTATGGGTCACAAGCATTGTAGTCAAACGTTACTGTTACTGACTCAGCCTGCCGCCTTTTCGTAAACAAAAGAAAGCGCATGTTGAAGTTACATGCACGGCTGAAATTGTATACAATAAATTTAGTAAACATAATTTAGTAAACATAAACATTATTCGGAAGGACTGTTTAATAAATAGAGAAACACCAAGAGCCAACATGGACTTGACAAGTGAAAGGCGTGGATGATGATGACATATGATGATAAAGTCAGAGCGGCAATTATGAGATGAGATAGCACCACACGGTGATGAGGAAACGGAGTTAATCTTCTAAAGCTAACTGGCTTCATCAAAATAGTCAACATGAACGTGTTGCTCGAAGAAACGCAATTCCAGTGACAAAGTATAGACCTACACCTGGTTATAAATTTCCCTGCTGGTAATTCAATGAGCTAACGAAGTCGTAAAATGTCGGGTGATAGCAAGAAGAACATCGACCTGCGAGATAAGTTTAATGCCTGTCACTTGTTGTCTAGCTCCAATAAACAAAGCTTGTACGAGTGGCCTGTTATGGCGATCATGTTGCTTAATCCTGTTTACAAACCATTATGTTGATATATTCGCTCGAACTACAGAGATATCTCATAGTAATACGAATCACGACCCTTTGCCTGTCGAAAAAAACATCCGCTACTGTTGTTTATGTCCAAGCGTGTTATCATTTATGCTTTTCATGTCGCTATGAAATATGGATTTCGGAGAGTTATCTATACTGTGTGACCCCTCATATTTCCGTCAGTTACGCATGCATGTGGTTGACATTTTGTAGTCGTGCTCGGGGGGCCCATGAAGATGGTTCGTACATTAAAAAAATTCCCCGAGGACTGGAGATACTACAAATGCGGACGTTTGACGAAGATTACACTTGTTGGCAACGTTACGCGTGTTCACTACGGTTGTTTCGGGTTATGTGATCAGCGTCAAACGTCAAACGTCCACAACGTCAAACGTCCCTATTATTTCGTACTATACGCTTCACGAAGTCGGCAGTTGGGTGCATGAAGTTGTCATTGCCGCATGAATTGACCCAACCAAAACTTGGCTGGGCAGTGCAAGGAGTCATAAGCTCTCGCAGCGGCTGCCTTCTTTCCCGTGCAACGCCGGCAACTCGGCTAGTTGTCAACAAGATAGAGACGTACTGGTAGTTCCGGTCTTATTCACAGTTATTTATGCCAAAGCACCAGTTATCTCAGTGGAATCGTCTCACATATACATTCCCCAGCGCAGTCGAAAACACTTCCGTCCTTTCGTCTTCCTTCTTCACAGTCGCATCAATTTATTTCACCGCCAACGTAGTTTCCAATCGAATAATACTCTGTTTTGTGTTGCTTCACATTTCACCCCGCCTTCTCATAAGAAGCAAACTGTTCTCTGACGCGTGCTTTCGTCGTCTTGGGTGTTTTTAATTTTCAGCGGTCTCTTATAGCCATATTTATCTACATCTGACGATATGGAAGTGGTGGAGCTGACAATAATAGGGCTCTTATTTTTGTGAATGCGTGACAACACGAATATCACTGAAGTATAAAATATCTCAACAACGCCAAAGATAAAATTAAACTAAAATGGGATAATTTTGTGAGAACGATTATAATTGAAAACGTGTTTCCGCCTGTGACGTCCTCTGTGAAATAAGAATCTATCAAGTGAGTTTTGAGATGATAACGTTGCCGTTACTTCGTTGCCGATACCAGCGTGTTGCGAAATATTCCAATATCACGACCTATTTTGTCACGTACGTTCATTGTTTACAGAAGTCACATTGCAGTGGACACACTGACGTCGTCGCCAGTGGACCAAGTCCATTCTTGGAGACTGCGACAGGTTGTCACCGAGGAACAACAAAGAACAAGCAGGGAGGTGCTACGAGTGTCGTCAAATGTCCATTGTTGTAGACTGGGACAGGTTGTCATTAAGGAACAGCAAATAGCAAGCAAGGATGTGACACGACTATCGTCAGCTGTCCATTGTTGGAGACGGGGACAGGCTGTCATTGAGGAACAGCAAATAACAAGCAGGGAGGTGACACGACTATCGTCAGCTGTCTATTGTTGGAGACTGGGACAGGTTGGCATTGAGGAACAACAAATAGCAAGCAAGGAGGTGACACGACTGTCGTTAGCTGTCTATTGTTGGAAACTGGGACAGGTTGTCATTGAGGAACAGCAAAGAGCAAGCAGGGAGGTGACACGAGTGTCGTCAATATCCCGTTTTTGAACACTTTGACAGGTTGTCACGAAGGAATAGCAAAGAATAAGCAAAAAATAAGTGTCACGCGTGTCGTCAGCTGTCCGTTCGTGGAGAGTGTGACCAGATGTCACTGAGGAACACATTTTTCAACCTGTGGTCGATTGAACAGCAGCAGACAAAAGCAAAGCGAAGCGTTCGGTGTATCCCGCGTCCTTCTAATAATCGTTACTCAGAGCACGTTCCACTTTGCATGCAGCGAACCTGTTCACTCAAACATCATTTCAACTTTAACTGATGCATCCAGCCACGTCGTAGTTGGTGCGTGAAAACTGTTCGTTCTTATAATTCCATCGCTGTCTTTTGCCAGATGCTCATTTATACAGCTAGATGAACTGAGGCAAAGCGGGATAAAATAACTTGCCTAAGCTTCGAAACGGCAGCAAGATGATTCGAACCCGGGTTCTCTCGATTGAGAACTCGGTGTCCAAACCAAACCACTCCCCACAATGACCGATGATAAGGATGACTGAATGTTTTTGTGCACGTGAGAACGTGGGAACTCAAGCTGTTACTTACGTCGTCTCGTGTGTCTCCGTCGTGTTCAGGCGTCGAAGCAACTTTCGCGCCACGGAAAATCTGAAACGACAAATGCAAAACGGCGTTTCAACATCAGAAATCAAAATAAGATATTAAATTGAGGGACCGACTTCATTGTTCGGCCGAACAAGGTCTACCGACGGTCCATAGATATCACTTCGAACACGTTCTCGTTGGCTGGGCCGATTCTATGGAATGACTTGTCTCACGCAGTCAGGAATGCTGACTACGTTGCTACGTTTAAGACATTATTAAAGACGCATTTGTGCCAGCAGGCCTTCGCGCAACTTTGCATTTTTCAGCAGTGATATTTCAGTGACATTTTAGCTATACATTTCATTTATGTATTTATGATGCTTCTATAAACTAATTTATTCTACCTATTTATTTAACTAATTTAAACACATTATTTATTTTAGTTATTTAACCTGTTAGCTCATTTAATTTATTTTTTTATCTGCTTTAGCTAATATTAATGCATTTTACTTATATATGTATAACTACTGCGCCTTTGAGCAGGTGTTTCACCCGGATACAAGGCGTGTTATGAATGTTTAATATTTAATATAACGTTTAAATAATTTCTTGAGCGCGCATGTTCCTTAGAAGCTAAAATTATCTGCAAGAATTATGACCTTTGATAATGTGTAAGACAGTTGTACTGTTTAATATCTGATCTCTATTTCTTTATCAAATGAATAAACAAATAATAATAAAATATATATTTTAAATAGATAACATAAGTGGACCAACAAGAGTTTAACATTGTAAAAAACATTAATCCAGGTTGATATTTTGAGATTTTCAAGTTAAACAAATAGGAATCCTTCTGGATACCTTTTAGTAAAATGTTATCACCTTATATGGGACGGGGGAAGGAAGTGAGCGGTGGGAAGTTATTCCTAGAAATAGGTGGGAGGTTGGCCCCAAAAACATGTGGGAAATGGGAGGTTGGCCACCCCAAAGCAGGTGGGAGATGGGAGGTTGAGACCACTGTCATGATCATAGGATACGAAAAACCGATTTACTGTCATATACTGACATGACTTTATTGCCAAACACAACTTTTACATATAGGCATTTTCGGCAAGACATTGATATTTAGAGTATTGTGGTTTAAACGTTCGACAACTTCAGATCGCATCTTAGCGTAGTGCGACTCAGTAAGGTCCCTTATGGCCATAAAACACGCAACCGCAGTTTCGAAAAGGCATTTAGCATGATTATGTACAGAGCGCCCACACAGTGAGTTCTCTAACCAGAACTTGCTCTGCGCAAACAGTCATGTCTGTTTATCGGGAAACCGCTAATGTAGCTTTATTTAACAAGCTCGCTTGCACACAAGTGAACATTGCCGACTGTAAAATCTTCTACGTCGATGGAACCATAAATTGGACGTTAACATATGCAGAGGAGTGGTCAGTTAACGCGCCAAGGGCAGTTCCCACAACGCTGCACAACGTCATCTTTATTACTGCAGTAATTTGAAGAAAAAAATCGTGTGTGGATATATACAGTAGAATGGTAAATTTATGTGTGGGGAAACGTTTTCTCGCGGATTACACTGTCTCCGATGAGTAGGTCACAGTGAAAATGTTATGACAATCGGTCTAGTAGTTTTTGAGATATTGCATTATATACATATATTGAAATATCGGGGTTAAATTTGTATGTATGTGCATAATAGCATAGTTTATGTCATGGGAGCGGTCACGTCTTCTCAACGGATTGCTGTGAATTTTAAACTAAAATCGTTGTTTTCTCATCAGATCACACATTTCTTAGCCCATATGAGCGGATCAAGACCCTGAAAAAAGGGTTCCAAGTTTCCAAAAAAGACACCACGTAGCAGGACTTCTAGTTATCGAAATGTATACAGGATATACGCTCGCACGCTATTATGCGAACACCTCCTGTGCATCACACCGAGGAACTTGCTGCGCCCCGCAAACTCCATACACTTGGTGCGACTGGCGTCAGACACCAACGCTGTGATCACACTTTCCAGATTTCCTTGCCACGTTGTCATTGGGAGAACATAAAATCAAGGTGTATAGACTATCACTTTGCACACCTTTGCGACGAACACGTTAAATACACGACTGTTCGCACCGCTTTTAGGTTATTGGCCTGCAATAAAGCAGCCACACCATTCGTCTTCACAGTCACATTCACGGCCCCATCGAATGTTTGGTCGTGCATTTTTCGGAAGTTAAAGCCGAGCTGCTCGACCTTTTCGGCAATGGCTGGGCCTGCAACTCCAGAGTAGTACAAGAGAACATCCAATAATTCCTCTTCTGCTTTTCGCATTTTAAGAAAAAGCATAACTGTTTCTTTTTTAGCGCAGATGAAGTAAAAATACAACTTTCGCATCTCGGACATGATCTTCTACTGCATCTGCTCCTAATTTATGTCAATAATGTCATCCTGTAGTATCTGTATTATGTGTATTATCTTCTGGCGTTCTTGTATCTTTTTATCGCCAAATGCGAAGCCGACTTCTCCGGGGAATATTCTGCTTTTTACGGAAAATAATATGTGGACTGCAGCATAAGGCGATTGCCTCTCTCACGTTTTAAAAAAAAATCTAGTAGTGGCCTTTTGTTCGATCTTTTGGAGGTAATTTATTAATCTAATTTATATATGTTGTCTTGTTACGAATAGTGGCTTCTTTGTTAAACTATATTATAAGGCAGGGGCATTTGTAAGTTAATTATGTTATGAAAAACGGTCAAAATCCCATAGGGATTTTTAATAATTGTTTTAATAAACGTAATTACATGAGCGTGCTTTAATTTCATTAATGTATGAACATGGTAGAGTATTAAAATTTCAACATAATTCTTGTTAAATTAAAACAAAATATTTTATTGCGGGAATTCACCGCCCTATGTTAATTGCTGACAAAGGAAGCCACTACTCTTAACAAGACAACACCTCAATTAGATTAATCAATTACTTCAAGAAGAAAACAAAAAGAAGCCACTTGGCAAAATAATGAAACATAATTATCATGTACACAACAATTGTACTGTGAGATTTTGTTCACTTTTCACATCGTATAAATGGAACTGCTTGGGTGGTTCAGTTTACGTAGAGCCAAATAGCATATAACATATAGTCGTTGTAATCAAGGAAACCAACACCAAGGAAATAGTTTTAGCTACTTGCAGTGACTGAATGTTATCACGTAAGCACTAATTATTCTATGCAAGCGCTCCTTGAAACAGGCAAACATTACAATTATTGAACATTGGTTGCATTAAAAACCAACTGGTTGCTGACATGAAATAAATACACTATTTTACTGGCAAAATACAACAAAATATTGTTATACTACCAAATAATGCATGAGTACATACAAAGATAACTGAAATTGAACATTTCGACACAAATATGTACAGAGAAGTTTAAAACATAAGGACGGCGGCCATCTTGGAAAACAGGTCAAGTTCAACATATTTAAGTACCAACGTGGTTTCATGGCTGTAAAATTGATTTGGGACATAGAGAAGCACTGTGCAAAATGTCATGCTGTTATGCTTTTTTTAATCGTACGCGAGAGAGCGTGAATGCGAGCTAGCGTGTGCGCGCGTTTGTGTGGGTAGCCATTAACAAGCAAATCAGTGTTCGGTTCTCAATCTTACGACATTAATACAAGTAAGTCGATAAAGCACTTCTATGCGACTCCGCCAGATTACAGTTTGAATTTGGAGATGATTGCCAAACCATGACTCAAACATACCACTAAATTACATTTTTCATAAACCTACTTATGTCGTACAATTGCTGGTTTAGCACGCGTTCGCTTTATAGACTGGTCACGTCAGATTTGCTCTCAGAGTTATCCTTCTGTATGGTAAGGTTAAGTGTCTGTCTAGACATATTCTTAGGACTGTTATGGGCTGTGAATTCTTCCCTCAACGGCCCAACCTACAACGTTACCATAGCTTTGGCTGCAGGGCCATCTTTGATCATTCGTACATGTATAGACTACGAAACATTCAAGTTTTATTAAACAAGTTTTATGGAATGATTTTCATTATTTGCATTGCGTTTCCCAAACATATGCAACAATAGTTTCAGCAAAGCCAATGAAAAGTTCAGTCTTTAGTTGTTTATAACCTTTCTATGGTCGACAGGCCTTAATGCCAACATCGCTAAAGCGCAGTTGTTGATAACTGGTATCTGTTCGTTTTAATGTTAAACGAAATTCTGTTTGCGTGTGTTTCCATTGCTATTTGGCAGAGCTTTTTTGAGTGAGCAGTTTGCGAACATATTGTGGTGGGAAACGTTTATAAATCCGACTGTTTATTTACGGTGCAATAACGTTATCACACTGATGGCTAGAACTTGACCACTTGACACATTAGTGTGATGTTGACGTATCCATTATTTGGCTGTTATCACGCTTTTGATTTGGTCAAGGCCGGACACCGGAAGTGAAATGCCAACGAGACGGAGACTAGCCGGAAGTTGTTCAGGTAGACTTTTCATACCTGTTAACATTGTTCTGAGTATTTATCTAATGTACATGTTTTGTATATGTGTGTTTGTGGCATATATCCTACAACATGTATCCTACAACATTGTATCCTACAACATGTATCCTACAACATGTATCCTACAACATGTATCCTACAACATTGTATCCTTAAACATTGTATCCTACGACATTGTATCCTACGACATTGTATCCTACAACATGTATCCTACAACATTGTATCCTATAACATTGTATCCTACGACATTGTATCCTACAACATGTATCCTACAACATTGTATCCTATAACATTGTATCCTACAACATTGTATCCTACAACATGTATCCTACACCATGTATCCTACAACATGTATCCTACAACATGTATCCTATAACATTGTATCCTACAACATGTATCCTACAACATGTATCCTACAACATGTATCCTACAACATTGTATCCTATAACATTGTATCCTACAACATGTATCCTACAATATTGTATCCTATAACATTGTATCCTACAACATTGTATCCTACAACATGTATCCTACACCATGTATCCTACAACATGTATCCTACAACATGTATCCTACAACATGTATCCTACAACATTGTATCTATAACTATAACATTGTATCCTACAACATGTATCCTAAAACATTGTATCCTATAACATTGTATCCTACAACATGTATCCTACAACATGTATCCTACAACATGTATCCTACAACATTGTATCCTATAACATTGTATCCTACGACATTGTATCCTACAACATGTATCCTACAACATTGTATCCTATAACATTGTATCCTACAACATTGTATCTTACAACATGTATCCTACAACATTGTATCCTATAACATTGTATCCTACAACATTGTATCCTACAACATGTATCCTACAACATTGTATCCTATAACATTGTATCCTACAACATTGTATCCTATAACATTGTATCCTACAACTTTGTATCCTACACCATGTATCCTACAACATGTATCCTACAACATTGTATCCTATAACATTGTATCCTATAACATTGTAGTCTACGACATTGTATCCTACAACATGTATCCTACAACATTGTATCCTACAACATGTATCCTACAACATTGTATCCTATAACATTGTATCCTATAACATTGTATCCTACGACATTGCATCCTACAACATGTATCCTACAACATGTATCCTACAACATGTATCCTACAACATGTATCCTACAACATGTATCCTACAACATTGTATCCTACAACATTGTATCCTACAACATGTATCCTACAACATGTATCCTACAACATGTATCCTACAACATGTATCCTACCACATTGTATCCTACAACATGTATCCTACAACATTGTATCCTACAACATGTATCCTACAACATGTATCCTACAACATGTATCCTACAACATTGTATCCTACAACATGTATCCTACACCATGTATCCTACAACATGTATCCTACAACATGGCATTACTGCAGACACTCAACAGATGGCGGCCTTAATTACAGAACACACACTCATCAATGATATGAGTGGAATGATTTAAGATGTTTTCACATAGATTAACTGAATGACAATAGAGTGACCTGAATGAATAAACTAAACTACCAACAGAAAGAAGTTCTTGTTGCGAGACCGATCGAGTCCTGCGAAAACCGTCAAGTACTTGTTGCGAGATCGATCGAGTTCTGCGAATACCGTCGAGTTCTATCACAAACGAACCAGAGTAGCCTCACACGCAGCAACAGGTGCAACAGCGGAAGGGTAATTACCATCGGTACAACGATAAAATGTGGGACCCCAAGCTTGCATTTTTCTTTCTTATGGGAGGTCCCTCGTGCCTCCTGGACCCCCCCCTGGACCCCCTGACCCACCTAATTTCGAAAGCGGTGTACTATACATACAAGTAGAAAAGTCAGAAAAGGCCCTTTAACTAGGTGTAATTCACATGGACACAGTACCCACTCCCAACCGCACCAATGACTGAACGTAAGCTGCACACGACGATATCGAAGCAAACACTGTGTGTATTTACGTGCGTGTGTGCGTGTGTATGATAGTAATGAACCTCTGTGATGAAAACTAATGATCATTTTGCTGTCAGGTTGTTCAATTATGTTGTCACCATTTAGGAAAATCGCTTATACCAACTTTCTCAGACGCTGCACACTATTAGCTCTAACCACATGATGTATTTCTTCTTAAGCACCAGTTAGCAAATAATAAATAAACTGTCCATCAAACAGCAGTAGAGCAGTAGGGGATAATCATACTTTACTATTTTCTCTATATTCATTCCAATAAATGTATGAACCTTCTACAGCCTACTGGTAGATTCGGTTGTTTTGCTTGCATGTAACTGGCCATTGCTGGTAGTGATAACGGTAATGGTAATAATGACTTGTACTGAAAAATTATGTTGTAAAATAATGACAATGAAAATAATAAAGAAACGTTTATATTTGACATAATGATTATGGTAATGATAACTACCACTTCATAATGACTCCAACCCTGGCATTGTGTTATGTAATCAGCTATAGGCGACTTACGACCAGCTGTGACCACGTCCGCGGGCAATCATTCGCACTGATGAGGAACACGTATCGGCTACAATCAGGAGTGTAAACTAGCTTGTCGACGAAATTACCTGCGTGAACCACTTGCGTCAATTGTGGGTTATATTTTATTGAGTTTATCGATTCACTTCGACTTCACCACCTCATTTAGCCAAAACCGCTATGTCTCGTGTCTGTGCGTCAGATATAGTTGTAATACCACAGTCGTATTTGTGGAAATGTTGAGATATTTGGATGGCCTTCAGGTATGTCGACTCTAGGACATAATTCCCCGGACAGTACCCCCGTCAATATCCCCCGGACAATGCCCCCTAGTACAATAACCACTGTTCATAGGCAACAATCGAACAACATTGTACTCTTTACCAACAGTATCACTGGTAAAATCCAGGAAAACAAAGCAATTGTGAGTACGTTGATGTCTCAAGCCTGACCTAAAATCAAATAATTCCTAAGTAGGCGGCTCACCTGAACGAACCAGCAGAATAAAGTTAACATTCATGAAACCTAAAAAGAATCGATTGTGATTACGTTTATATCACAAACCTGAGTTCAAATCGAAGCATCCATTCATGTTAAAACTCCATCCTCAACTGATGTAGCCTATCGCAAATTCGGTTCGTTGGTATCCAAATATGTACTGTATGAATAGCTTATTTAATATCCGCAGACGATAAAATAAAAAATAAAAAATTGCATATTTTTGTTCAAATCATAGAAAGAATGGACTTTAGTCGTTAGATTTGGTAAGGCTCAACTGGATATCCAAAATGGTAACCGCTGTGCGGGTCAGTGCCGATCATGGGCGTGACTTCCATCCTCTCGCCGATCACATGACAAAGTTATGAACTTTCACCAGTAGTGATATTTGTGAGTTTTCAGCGTTTCCATTTTCACTTCACTTAATGTTAGACCAAACATTAAATAATTTAATATTCAGTCTGACGATTTAATAAAAAACGACATACAAAATTGCACAAACGAGCTAGCATTGGATACTAGTTAGGTTTGATTTTTCGTAAAACTATTTTGAAGTGCGGCAAGTAAAAACATCGAATTGAGGAGGGATCTTTAAAGAAATTAAATTATTAAAGCTCAGTATGTTGTAAATATACAATAACATTTATTGATATAATTATATATTGATATTTATTATAACTTTGGATTGAGTATGTTGTCCAGGGGGATACTGTACGGGGGATATTGTCCTAGAGGGATGTTGTCTGGGGGATACGGGCGGTGGATATGGCGGGGAATATTGTCCGGGGGGATTAGGTCCCAATGCCGGTATGGCGGCTACAATAGATTTAACAAGATTTGCCATCCAAGCCAAAGGCCCAGATGGCAAGTGGACAAGGAAGCCATTGGCTTATCGAGAGTCCAACAATGTTCATCTACTTATAACCCGCCCTCCTGAGATATGTGTCAACTTTGTTTTTAAATATATTCACGCTGCTAGCAGTTACACAATCTGTAGACAATTTGTTCCATTCATTTATTGTCATCTGTGAGAACGAGTGCTTCCTGATGTCCAATCTACATTGATCCTTTACTAATTTTACCTCGTGTCCTCTAGTTCTGCTATCCTTCTTGAGTGAGAAAAACATATTTCTGTCAATATTTTCATACCCATTCAATATCTTAAAAACTTCAATCTGATCTCCTCTTAACCTCCTTGTCTCTAGAGTTGTTAAACCACATTCTTTCAGGCGTTCTTCATAACTAAGGTTTCTCAGTTCTGGAATCATTTTAGTTGCTCTCCTTTGTATGCGTTCAAGCGTATCTATATCCTTCGTACGATATGGTCTCCATAAAACTTGTATACAGTATTCTAAATGAGGTCTAACTATTGCTTTATAAAGAGGTATAATTAACTTTTTTCCTTGTATGTTATGTTTCTTCTAATCAATCCAAGAATTTGATTACCCTTTGAAGCTGCAATACCACACTGCTCTGAAACTTTCATATCAGCGCTTATTGTAACTCCTAAGTCCTTTTCTTTTACAGTAGTACCCAGAACAGTATCTCCCATTTTATAGTTTACATTCAAGTTCCCATGTTCTGTATGTAGGCATTTACATTTCCCAAAAATTAACAACATCTGCCATTTCTCAGACCATTTCACTAATCTGTCTAGATCGTTTTGTAAATGTTGTTTATCACCATCAGTATTAACCTTTCTAAACAGTTTTGTGTCATCCACAAATTTCAGTACGTTACTTTTTATACTGTCGTCCAAGTCATTGATATATATTAAGAATAATATAGGTCCTAATACTGATCCTTGAGGTACCCCACTCAAAACCGATTTCCAATTTGAAACTTCTCCATCTACTACAACTCGTTGTCTTCTGTCAGTCAGCCATTGTTCTATCCAGTCAGTTATGTCATCCCCGATACCATGGGCTTTTAATTTAAGTAGTAATCTTTGATGTGGCACTTTGTCAAAAGCTTTCTAAAAATCGAAGTAGATAATATCTACTGGCGATCCCTCGTCTATCCACTTAGTGATTGCTTCCAAAAAACATAACAAATTTGTTAAGCATAACCTCGCTTTAAGGAATCCATGTTGAGATGAATTTAATAATTTATGCTTAACGAGGAAGTCCACCATATGGTCTTTAATTAACCTTTCTAATAATTTACAAATCACCGACGTTAAACTCACAGGTCTGTAATTATCTGACTTATTTCTCGAATGGGCATTATCATCAGAACGCATTTAATTTCAACAAAACACAGAAGTTGTTTTGACGCTGACGCCCTGCTTCGTATATGTTAAGCTGAAACGTGATAACCCAGTGCCGTCTAATTTTACATTTGTGTTGCTATCATGGGTGTTAGGCCTACGTGGTTTATTACAATTTAGTGGACACTGTTGTATTCACTTTGTGTGAATAACAAGACGCTACACGAGAAAGCTAGTTGTTGGCATTGTGAATGGTAAGTTTTGGCGCATTAAATGCAGCGGGGCCGAATGCTTCCCAGAGAATGTTGTTGGAATAAACAGGTCTACAAGGTGTTGGGCAGTCCCAACGACTGGATACTGAAATATATAAGAACTACGCTGTCAACGAACTATTTGTGATACTAACGATAATTGCAGTAGTTGTCTGCATTAGTGTAACTAAAGACAACTCACGGACACATCAAAGGTAGAAGGAGGGAACCGGTACAGAGGGGAAGGGTGGGGGGAGGAAGAAGGTGAGGGAGAGGGAGAGGGAGTGTACTGGAATACACCAATCAGTTGTTTCTCCTTTCCACAACACCAACTTACCCATTCGTCCGCGCACCTGGAAAGACATCGTCCGTAGCACAGTTCTGGTGGTGGCGTGAAATCTCGATTTCTTGGTCCACGATCAAGAGGGTCGCCCCCAACGACCAAGACGACAGCCAAGAGCTGTATTCCCACTACGAACACGACGACCATCGCTATCTGTCTTCGCACACGCCGCCTGCTCAACGGACCTCTAGCCTGGCTTCTACTAACCAGCTGGCGGCAAGACACTATCTGTCTGCACGCGTAGGAGTTGATACCGCTGCCTGCGCGAGTTCGTCATTTCTGTCGACGCGGCACAGCGACCTCTGGCGTCTACTTTACGGCGTCGCGAGCGAGCGTTCCGTTTCCTTAACGCTGCCTATTCAGTCACGTCTTGCGGCGATCGAGTAGACATTTCGTCGATTGTCGTGGTTCCGATGCATTTTTCAATTAGCGACGAGGTCATTACTGATGCTGCGTAAGTGCTGAGAAATAGCGACACCGGCGACGTCATGCGAACATGATCACGCGCTAAATCACTCGGGATTTACGGATTCTGAGCGCCGTAGATACGCCTTTAATTGTATCGCCTAGCTCTTATGCATATCGATCGGCCGCACATGAAACAATGTGAAATTCGTAAGTTACTAATCCACCTGTAATAAACGTAGCTTTAAACGTTATCGTGTTCAGCCGCACACTCACTATAGTTATTAACCGGTATTTCCAGCCAAAAAGACGTTCTCAGCAGGAAATACAAATTGAAGAAGTAACCTGCTCTTAACATATATGATATATCTGTCAGTTTTGTTCTCTAACATATTCAGACTGCTAGCATGCACACATTCAGGAGTTATCTTTGTACATACATTTATCGTCCTATATGTGAGAATGCACGAAGATTATAAAACAATTCATCAATGTAGATTAATCTTGTTCCCGTGGAGGAGAGTAGACTGTGTCGAGTCGACGCGTACGGCACATCAGAAACTGTATCCGGCGGTTTGATGGATTCACCAGGCAGTGGTTTTGATCGAGCCATCTTACTGGCGAATACCACCACCGCCACTGACACCGCCACCACCACCACCACAACCACAACTACCACCACCACTTATTGTTCAGAATACATGTATAAGCGTCGGGAAGGGGAGGGTTTTTTTTGTGGGGTTGGCTCGAGTATACTCCCCAGTATGCTCGTAGCCAACAAGGCCGCTACCCCCTCCCCATATTCAATACTTTTCGACGCCACTGGCATAGTAAACCTAGACTAGCTATGGCTGCAGTAATTACCTGATTCCTTATATCGATTCCCGTGGTAATGCAAAGAAACACTATGTATTGACTGGAGAAGAAGTACCAGCGAGACGCCGTCGCGAGAGAAGGGTCGTGTTTGCATTTAGACCGAAGTGGTTTGCAGTTTGGAAAAAAATTACACATCGAATTTCCATGGATTCGCCGGGGTTTGTGATTAGGATTCAGTAAATAGGGAACTGTGCTAAGTTAGCCCAAACAGTTCCCTGGTGGACTGTAAACCTTAACACTCTTTGTGCCTACTGGCGAATAACGCAGAAACAAGACATATCCACTTCTGTCAGTCTGCATCCTGCTTAGCCGCCTTGTTCCAGATGAGGTGCCCTTCCCATAATTCCCTTCCACAGTCTCCTTAGTGTTGTTTTCGTAGTCCTCTTTTTCGTTTTCCTTCGGAAGTCCACTGTTATGTTAGCGTCAACCTTAATATAATCCACCGTGAGTTTGTAGGGTTGTATTTATGCTGCTCCCCTGTGCATCTCGGGCGTTAACGTTTCAGGGGTTCATCTACGACCCCAAGGTCAAGTCGTCTCAGTTAAAATTTTTCGAAATTCACCCCGTTATTACCATTTCTACGAACAATCTAATTACCCTTCGTAGTTGTTACGTACAGTCCGCAACGCTACGGGAAGAATTACGTACAATTGTTGACAACGACATGCGTCTTTTCTTCGATTGTCCAATGTCACGTCATATACAAGGACAAGGCTTCACTACGCGTTACTACAATTAGAGAGTAATACACTGTTTGTTGATGTCACAAGAGTGTTATCAGTCAGATAACATCACGAATGCCGGAGTGGTGTTATATGGCTGGTGAGACTCGAGTGACATCAGCAAACAGTAGGTTATTCCCGCCATATATAACGGCAAATTAACACTTGACCACACTTTTCATTTCCTACATTTGCAAATATGCTGCGGTTTCACGAAGCATTCGTACCGTACGAAGGACCTGATGCGGACGTAACACGCAGATTACGTAAATCAGAACAATCACAGAAAACACAATCGCAGGTCTATGCAAACACGCGTACTTGGTCGCTTCGAAATGATTCAAACGTCAGATGGATGCTCAGAGCAAGACATGCGTGTGTTATCTGGGTTAATATATCACGGTAAAATACCTTAAACCAATCAGGCAATCTTATTACCGTGATATATCCATCCAGATAAAGCACGGCTGCCCTGTTCTGAGAATCCTGTGGATATCAGCACCGAGTATTGTTGTGTAGCAGCCAGTATTACGTAGCAATCTCGAGAGATATTGACTGGCAGCACCAAGTATTTCTGCTATAATGTCGCGTATCCTGAAATTTGGTAAACATGAACTACGTACCAAGCTATCTCGTCCGGAGGATAGACTTTTTTGCTAGCATGACCAATGCGCGATTGTTAATTGTTTTAGCATTTAAGCAACAAATAAAAATAGCTTAGACAAGTGCATTTAATTATGACTGCATACTTACGTATTCACTGTTTTTGTATAAAAAGGCGCATTACGGCTAATTCAAACGGGAGCACACCAAGAGAGAACAGCACATGTTGAATTTTACAATGGGACATTTACTTCTTCGAGAAATGTAGGCATTCACCCATAAATGGATACAAAAACTGCCCATCTAAACAAGTCAGTTTCTCAAATCTCAACCAACTGCTCAAACTATTGATTTTATAAACATCTTATATATATATATATATATATATATATATATATATATATATATATATATATATATACAATATAAATATATATATATATATATATATATATATATATATAAATGTATATATATATATATATATATATATATATATATATATATATATATATATATATATATATATATATATATATATATATATATATATATATATATATATATATACACACACACATATTCTGGAGAAACTATATAATGCTAGATTGGACAATTTTCTAAAAACCGGTATGGGTTTAGTTCTAATATGTCAACCTCTCATGCTATTTTAGAATTGGTTGAAGAAATTATTAATTCTCTCGATAATAATAAATATTCTACTGGTGTATTTATAGATCTCAAGAAAGCACTTGACACAGTTGATCATGATGTATTGGGAATTCTTTTTTTTCTATGGTGTTCGCGGTATAGTACATAAGTGGATTGTGAGTTATTTAGAAAATAGATAACAGTTTGTTCGGTATAACAATTGTGATTCTGAGGTACTTAGGGTGTGTTGTGGTGTACCACAAGGTTCCATCTTAGGACCGAAATTATTTATAATGTATATCAATGACATTTTCAATACTTCAAAACTGTTTAAGTTTATTTTATTTGCAGACGACACGAAGATGTTCTATTGTAATAATGACATCAATGAACTTATCAGGCAGACAAATGCCCAGTTGGATAAGCCCAATGTGTGGTTTTCAGTGAATAGATTATCGTTAAACATAACAAAAACAAATTACACGTTTTTTTGAAATCGCGCATTAAAAACGTGTCTCTCTATAAAACAAACCAGGTCACGATTAATAGAGTTGAAGCAACTAAATTTTTAGGTGTATTGATTGATGACAAATTAACATGGAAACTTCACATTTCTCTCTTGACATCTAAACTTTCAAAGTGTGTGCGGTTATGTACAAAACTAGTTTCTTAATTGACAGACGTGGAATGCGTCTTTTTATATTATTCTCTCTTTTCGCCATACATGGTGTATTGTGCTGAAATATGGGGAAATACATATGCAGCAAATTTAAAATGCTTAGTCTTGTTTCAGAAAAAGTTTGTAAGATTACACTGTGGTGCTCAGAGGTTGGACTACACATCTAACCTATCTTATGATTTCCGCAAAATTGGCAGATATGGTGAAACTAGTTATGGAATTCCCTTGACAGCTCATTAATTCATTGCAAGAGTGCTCATCTTTTCAAAAAGAACTACACCGTTCAAGTATTGCACAGCTATGTAACCAGTGAGTAACTCGATTATGGTGGAAAATAAATCATTGCATTAGAATTTTTCATGTACTCTATTATCAAAAAAACATTACAAATATTCTCAGAACTGAATTGCAAAATACACGCTAACACTTCAATAATTGTATTATTTACTGTTACTTAAAAGTGATGGGGCAAACAACATATGCATTGCGTATCTTCTTGCCTTTTTTCTACTTTTTGTACTGTACTTTTATATGAAAACTTCAATTGTTTGTATGTTTACTGTTGATATTGTTGAAATAAACTTTATTATTATTATATATATAATATATATATTTATATATATATATATATATATAAATAAATATATATATATATATATATATATATATATATACATGTATATATATATATATATATATATATATATATATATATATATATATATAAATATATATATATATATATATATATATATATATATATATATATACATATACATATATATATATATATATATATTATATATATATATATATATATATATATATATATATATATATATATATATATATATATATATATATATATATATATATCTATATATATATATACATATACATATACATATACATATACATATATATATATATATATATATATATAAGTTGCCTACTACTCTGGCGTAGACTTTTAAATACCAATTGATATGACATGTACTAGGCACATATTCACTCGTCCCATTGCGTCCCATTGATTGCGTGCGTGCGTGCGTGCGTGCGGGCGTGCGTGCGTGCGTGCATGCGTGCGTACGTGTTGCATCACGTTTCTGTGCGGAGATAAAACATAGCAATAGCGGTGTCATTGTAGTAACGCGGGAACATCGGCCACGACAAATGCGTAAGGGTTTGGTTGAACTGTCAGTAAGTGACAGAGGACGGTCCATGGTTAATGTCCGGGTTATGTGGATCTGGACCAAGTAGTAAACAGTGCATTCTAGAAAGGAGCGCGAGACTCCGCGTCAACGTTTTTTTAAATGATTACCCTTAGCGTCTGTGAATGATCAATGTCAAACAAATTTATTGTTATTTCAAGGAACCCACGGAAAGTCGCCCACGGACTGTGCATCACAAGCATATTCTATCTTCTCATGCAAATATTGAGTGGGTGATTGCTTCGTAAAAACTCGCGCAAGATTCTACATAACTGGAATTCTGGAGATTGACCTGTCATTTCGATGATGCGAAATTTACGGCAGCCTAATATATTATTTTGTTTTCAAAGTAAAGCTACCAAGTTCATACTTCCTCGTTAGACTATCCACATTACCATGCATTGAGACGTCTTCATTTGATATCGTCCCACTAGTCTCCGTGTCAGTACCCCGTCCATCTAGTCACCGTGTCAGTACGCCGTCCATCTAGTGACCATGTCAGTACCCATTCCATCTAGTGACCGTGTCAGTGCCCCGTCCATCTAGTCACCGTGTCAGTAGCCTGTCCCACTAATCACCGTGTCAGTACCCCGTTCATCTAGTCACCGTGTCAGTACCCCGTCCATCTAGTGACCGTGTCAGTAGCCTGTCCCACTAATCACCGTGTCAGTACCCCGTCCATCTATTCACCGTGTCAGTACCCCGTCCATCTAGTCACCGTGTCAGTACCCCGTCCATCTAGTCACCGTGTCAGTACCCCGTCCATCTAGTCACCGTGTCAGTACCCCGTCCATCTAGTCACCGTGTCAGTACCCCGTCCATCTAGTCACCGTGTCAGTACCCCGTCCATCTAGTCACCGTGTCAGCGTCCCGTCCATCTAGTCACCGTGTCAGTTCCCCGTCCATCTAGTCACCGTGTACGTGCCCCGTCCATCTAGTCACCGTGTCAGTACCCCGTCCATCTAGTCACCGTGTCAGTAACCCATCCTTCTAGTCACCGTGTCAGCGTCCCGTCCATCTAGTCACCGTGTCAGTTCCCCGTCCATCTAGTCACCGTGTTAGTTCCCCGTCCATCTAGTCACCGTGTCAGTACCCCGTCCATCTAGTCACAGTGTCAGTTCCCCGTCCATCTAGTCACCGTGTCAGTTCCCCGTCCATCTAGTCACAGTGTCAGTACCCCGTCCATCTAGTCACCGTGTCAGTTCCCCGTCCATCTAGTCACAGTGTCAGTACCCCATCCATCTAGTCACAGTGTCAGTACCCCGTCCATCTAGTCACCGTGTCAGTTCCCCGTCCATCTAGTCACCGTGTCAGTACCCCGTCCATCTAGTCACAGTGTCAGTTCCCCGTCCCACTAGTCACCGTGTCAGTACCCCGTTCATGTAGTCGCCGTGTCAGTATCCCGTTCATGTAGTCGCCGTGTCAGTACCCCGTCCATCTAGTCGCCGTGTCAGTACCCCGTTCATGTAGTGACCGTGTCAGTACCCCGTCCATCTAGTCACCGTGTCAGTACCCCGTCCATCTAGTCACCGTGTCACTACCCCGTCCATCTAGTCGCCTTGTCAGTACCCCGTTCATGTAGTGACCGTGTCAGTACCCCGTCCATCTAGTCACCGTGTCAGTACCCCGTCCATCTAGTCGCCGTGTCAGTACCCCGTCCATCTAGTCACCGTGTCAGTACCCCGTCCATCTAGTCGCCGTGTCAGTACCCCGTCCATCTAGTCGCCGTGTCAGTACCCCGTTCATGTAGTGACCGTGTCAGTACCCCGTCCATCTAGTCACCGTGTACGTGCCCCGTCCATCTAGTCACCGTGTCAGTACCCCGTCCATCTAGTCACCTTGTCAGTAACCCATCCATCTAGTCACCGTGTCAGCGTCCCGTCCATCTAGTCACCGTGTCAGTACCCCGTCCATCTAGTCGCCTTGTCAGTACCCCGTTCATGTAGTGACCGTGTCAGTACCCCGTCCATCTAGTCACCGTGTCAGTACCCCGTCCATCTAGTCGCCGTGTCAGTACCCCGTCCATCTAGTCACAGTGTCAGTTCCCCGTCCCACTAGTCACCGTGTCAGTACCCCGTTCATGTAGTCGCCGTGTCAGTATCCCGTTCATGTAGTCGCCGTGTCAGTACCCCGTCCATCTAGTCGCCGTGTCAGTACCCCGTTCATGTAGTGACCGTGTCAGTACCCCGTCCATCTAGTCACCGTGTCAGTACCCCGTCCATCTAGTCACCGTGTCACTACCCCGTCCATCTAGTCGCCTTGTCAGTACCCCGGTCAGAGGTCAATGGCAACCTTAATGAGGACATACGTACTGTGCAAATGAACTTTGTAGAAACATTCTAAACATATTAAAGAATCTATCCAAGCATATGAAATAACACTAAAAAGTGAAGCAGATTGTAAGGAATCAATTTGGTGTAACACAATTACCAATAGTTACCAATTTATCGTAGTCCAAAAATAGGACAAGTGGAAGACATAAAACTACAAAAGGCAGTATAAGGTGAGCAAGGGGGGAATGTGTAATAATGGGTGATTTTAACTATGGCCATATACAGCCTAGATGTCAACAAAAACACCGTTACACTGCATCCATACGTAGAACACTACACGATGAATGTTCATAATGAAAATACGTTCTCATTGCAAAGAGCCAAATAGATGTGTGGTAATATCGCCGAGTAGACAACTTCAGGAATGTGCACAATATGCTGGCGAAAGCACCCTCCCACTATACAGTGTGAATATGGCAATGTGTGAAAATTGTGTTTTTATGGAGTATAATGATTGTCGTAGAGGACTTTGTATGCTTTTCTGTGATGACGTTTTAATTAATTAATTAATTTGTTTGGACTATAATGATTGTTTTAATTAACTATTTTTTGTTTTAATTAATTAATTAATTGTTATGGACTATAACGATTGTCGTGGAGGACTTTATTTACTTTTCAGTGATGCCGTTTTGTTTAATTAACTTATTTATATATATATATATTTTTAATGGACTTTTAGTTTGTACGCGCAGTGATTAGCGTCGGTCAATAGCTTCCTCCCGCACGGGTTTTGTTTATATGAACGAACCCCTTCCTAAACATAAAATATGTTCATAGAAATGGTATGATAGCTATATGTTAGGCTATTACAGTTGTTAAATTTAAATTGTAGTTGTTAACATATAATATACACCTTGCAATCCATACATAATATAATATTGGCTAAGTAATTCGATCATTGTTACAGCCTGTAGATTAGCAGAACGTAAATTTTGCAACGTTCATATTATATTAAATTTATTAAACATAATTGGTCATGTGTAATAAATGTTCATACGTTACGCCCATGTGTATGGGATGAGACATAAGGAACCATCTTGTCCCACATGCAAGGGGCCGTCTTGTCCCACATGCAAGGGGCCGTCTTGTCCCACATGCATGGGGCCGTCTTGTCCCACATGCAAGGGGCCGTCTTGTCCCACATGCAAGGGGCCGTCTTGTCCCACATGCAAGGGGCCGTCTTGTCCCACATGCAAGGGGCCGTCTTGTCCCACATGCATGGGGCCGTCTTGTCCCACATGCAAGGGGCCGTCTTGTCCCACATGCAAGAGGCCGTCTTGTCCCACATGCATGGGGCCGTCTTGCCCCACATGCAAGGGGCCGTCTTGTCCCACATGCACTACGTGCATGTATGCAAAACACAATGTATGCAAAACACAACGTACCCACTGTGTATTGTTTGACCTGTCAAATGATTAATAATATTATGATGTCACCAATTAAGTCCATGATTGTTGTACCATTTTACAATTGCCAAACTATTGGATCAGAGCTTATAATACTTACTTACTTACTTACTTACAGTCCTCTTCGTGCCCGGTGGCACATAAGGCATCAACAAGAGAGCGCCACTGCTGTCGGTCTGCAGCCCATTTGGTGATGGTGTTCCATGTCAGGCCGCATTCTTTCATCTCCTTCTCCACTGTTCGTCTCCATAATAATAGTGCATATAAAATAATAAAAAAACACTGATTTAATTGCGTCTGTCTCGTGTTGCTTAACGTTCGGGCGGGTATCCGGTAGATATTAGCTTATTTTTGCACCAATTGTTTTTGGGACGTTAAGAGTTTTATACTTTGTGCACGTGCTGTGGGCCGTCTTACCTCCAGGGGCCGTTTTGCCCCAGGTTATTCTATCACCGTTACATACCTAAATTATAAATGTACATTCACTGTTAGTCATCATTATTTCTGACTTGTTGTCTGACTGGTGAAACTGCGATAAACAACGCATCGTTCGGACCGGTGAACAAATGGTTCGTTTCTCCTGGTTCAATGGCACAAAAGCATGCACCAGAAAAGGTTAGATCAGACACGAATAAAAATGATGGGCCACCGAAGCCGACCACACCGTCACCATCCGTCCACGTACCTACCGAGATTTGACATACGTGTCGTGAAAGCTGGAGACGAGCAAAGTCCGGTTAATGTGGATATCAGCCATATGTAGTAGGAAAGAATTAGAATACCAGCTTCCGAGACATTGCCGCCTGGTGCGAATAAGGATTGAATCAACTGGATGGGCAGGTATCGCGTAAACTTGCGAAAGTGAGGCTTTGAAGCCCCCGGCGAGATCCAAATCATGGACCACCTACTGAAGTGTCGCCTTCTGGATGAACTGTGCCCCCGACAGATCTCGCAGCGGAATCTGACACAGCAATCGCGTGTGCGCGGTGTTGGAGAAACACGGCTTTGATTGAGTTGGATGCAAACGACAGCAAAACACGTCCAATCACGGCGCAATCACCTACATATCGCATCGAAACAACGCAGTGGTGATTGCACGCAACTGACGAACCGCAGACCTAACAAGTGCAGCTACGAAATTGCTAGTGCTTCGTGGACAGCGCATTGAACGTGTGAAGCAACTGAATTATGCAGAATTGACTAAATAGCATCGGAGATCAACAAGACGCCATGGCATTTAGACCTTCATGCAAGGAATGATGACACAATTGAAGATTGGTTGTAATGATATTAGGGTAACGTGGCGGTCCCGCCAAGAAACACGTTCAACGTGTACCTCTCCGGTGTTTTTCGCAAACGAACAATTGCCTGAAAAAAATGTGTACACGCAAATAGTGTGATAGGATTATACCATGCTACTTACAAAAATGTAAGTGGGTATCCGATAGATTTCAGCAATGTTTTGCACCAGATTTTGGGACGTTCAGAGTGCATATTTTGCGTACGTGATGGGGGGAGGGGAGGGGGGTCGTCTTACCTCGGGGGACCGTGTTGCCCCAGGTTACCCTACTGAATAGATTTGAAAAGTTACTGAAACCGTTACATTGACGATAAATATCGATTCGAAGAAATCTAAATAACATATAACCTAGCCTAGCAGGGAGCCAATGAACCAGCCGGGTGACGTAAACCAGAGCTAGTGTCTACCGAGCTGCATTATTCCGACCTGCGCCATTTTGTAAATAGACGTTCAGCGCCACCAAGTAGGGCGCAGCTACAACTTTCGTCAGCGCATCCGGTAACTCGACTCCTCATGCGCCAACTAGTTACATTTCCGGGTGAGAGGGCAATCGACATAAACCGCTGTTGACAATGCGATTGCGTTTCATCCTATCTGCTACACAGACGCAAACTGTTCTCGAATATTATTGTTTTACTACAAATATCCTCAAACCTGGTAATGTAGTCTTCACAACTGACGCGGTTATACAACTGGACATACGCTGAATCAACGTAAGAACACAAACGAACAATTGCACGCATCGACATCGGTGACACGCTGACATTCAGTGCCGTGGCAGTGGGACAGTGTCAGTGAATGGAACTTGTTGATGTTGGGGATATCTATGTGGGGATATCAATGAAAATTTCACATTGGCATTGCAGAACTATTTTGTTTTATATATGTTTATGATATTGCTGAAATTCAGCACAGCGTGCATATCACGTTTTGCAATTGCCATCTGATAATGTGCCAGTTCCAAAGAAACAAAACCTACCTGTACACCTCAGATTTCCTAGGCACATTTTCGGCATACCAAGTCAATTATCAATATCTGTAAACTAGTTCTAGTAAGTTCATAGTAAGTAAAAAAGCGAGTTAGACATTATGGTAGCAGATATTGATCCTCATGTAATCATGGGCAAATAAAGATATAGTAGATGCTGGGTTAGCACTGACGGGTTATGTTTTGTTTAGGAATGATAGGTGAGAAAGAAGGGGAGGTGGAGTAATTTTATATATTAAAGAATCTGTCCAAGCATATGAAATAACACTGAAAAGTGAAGCAGTTTGTAAGGAATCAATTTGGTGTAACATAATTATCATAGCTCAACATTAGCAATAGGAGTAGTTTATCGTAGTCCAAAAATAGGACAAGTGGAATATATAAAACTACAAAAGGCGATAAGGGAGGTGAACAAGGAGGAATGTGTTATAACGGGTGATTTTAACCATGGCCATATACAATAGAAATCATTAGTGTTAGAGAGTGCTGGGGTGATGATCATCAGTTTCTACTTCTAACACAGGGTTGTTTCCTTACACAACATGTCTTGGAACCAACCAGAGGTGGGAATGTGTTGGATTTAATTTTGTCTTCTCAAAATGAATTTGCTGACAATGTTAAAGCGCACAATTCCAGTGATCATAACCATATCCATTTTAATATAAAAGTAAAAACGGAATAAATATAACAAGCAATGGAGGAGGAACTTCAACAAAGACGAATATAAAGAGATGACATCATATCTAGCGAATATAGATTGGGATAAGGTCCAGGAACAAACACCTGTCAAAAAAGGCTGTTAGAAAAATTGCTCACAAACAGGTGCTGTGGGGGTGTATAAACACACAGGAAATGTAGAAGGCTACACAAATTAAAAAGAGGCGCTTGGTCTAGCTACACCTGAAATTAGAAAATCCAAAGAACCTTTGGACAAAAATTGGCAAGTAATATGAAAAATGACAGCAACAATTTCTATGCTTATGTAAGGAGTAAACAGAAATTTCGAGATAAGGGCGGACCACTGAAAAACAACAGTGGAAACATAATTTCAGACGGGTTTCAAATGGCCTGAATGAGTATTTCAGTTCAGTTTTTACCATAGAAGATATCAACTCACTTTCATTTTCAGTTACTAAATTTTAGGGCGATAAATCAGATAATTTAGGACAGTTCTTTGTTACTTATGAAATAATAGCAAAGAAAATTAAGAAGACGAAATATAATAAATCACCTGGAGTTGATGGGATACCACCAAAACTGCCTAAGGAAATTGTAAAGCAAATTAGTACACCACTTGCAAAAGTGTTTTATTTGTCACTAGAAGAAGGAAACGTTCCCAGCAGCGGATTCAGGGGGGGTCTTAGGGGTCTCAAGACCGTGTACGTGACCAAGCCAGCGTAGCCGTCTCTGTTTTAGAATGCAGCTTAGTGGAGTTGAGTTGCAGCGTTGTAGGATTTCCAGGTTGGTAATTTTGTATTGCCATTTCATGCCAAGGATAGTATGTAGGCAGCGTAGGTGGAAACTGTTTAATTTCTGTTTACGACAAGTAGTCCCTGCACCATACAAAAGGTTGCTGAGTACGCATGCATGATACACTTTCAGTTTTCTATGTAGTGTCAGGCTCTTGTTGGACCAAACTGTTTTTGAGAGTTTTACAAAGGATGTTGCAGCTTTATCAGGTCGTGTGTTAAGTTCCTTTCAAGCGTGAAATTGTTGGAACTGATGGAGCCTAAGTATGAGAAGTTATCCACGATTTAGAGTGCTTCATCACTGAGAGTGATATTGGACGACAGTCTTTTTGACACTGATTTTGAGGTCAAACGCTGGGGAAGTATTGGAAAAACTGTCTATGATAGACTGCAGCTGTTCCTCGGAATGAGAGCAGATGGCAGCAGCATCTGCATAGAGGGTCTCACATGTAACATTGTTATTCTGGTCTTTGCCTTCAGGCGTGATGCAGAAAATAAATTGGTATCAAATCTGGTTCTCAGACCCACACCCGGGTTTGCGAGGTTAGCAGTCTGCTTTGCTTCTCTCTATATTACAGAGAAGCATATCCCGAAAAAAAGAGTTGGGTCCACAACACAGCCCTGCTTCACACCATTTACAATGGGAAAGGGTTCTGATATCATCCCATCGACTTGGGCAGTGCCTTGCATGTTTTCGTGGAATGATTTGATAAGATCAGGCAAGACTGGAGTACATCGAATTTGTGGCTTACACAAAGAAGACAGAGAGTAATAGTAGATGGTGAGATTTCAAACTGGAAATCTGTTTTGCGTGGGGTACCACAGGGATCAGTATTAGGTTCTATACTGTTTTAATACATATAATGATTTGTAAGATAGCATACCTAGCAAAGTACTGAAATTTGCAGATGACACAAAAGTATTCAGAAAGGTTACAAATGATATAGATAAACAAATTTTACAGGATGGTCTAGATATGGACATGGAAACGTGGACAAAGAATATAAAATGGGGGACGCTGTACTATGTAGAACCACTGAACCAGTCTGAATCACTTGGTAGAAGCAGTGAACCAGTATGAATCACTAGGTAGAACCAGTGAACCAGTATGAATGACTTGGTAGAACCAGTGAACCAGTACGAATGACTTGGTAGAACCAGTGATCCAGTCTGAATCACTAGGTAGAATCAGTGAACCAGTATGAATGACTTGGTAGAACCAGTGAACCAGTATGAATCACTAGGTAGAACCAGTGAACCAGTATGAATGACTTGGTAGAACCAGTGAACCAGTATGAATCACTAGGTAGAACCAGTGAACCAGTCTGAATCACTAGGTAGAACCAGTGAACCAGTATGAATGACTTGTAGAACCAGTGATCCAGTCTGAATCACTAGGTAGAACCAGTGAACCAGTATGAAAGACTTGGTAGAACCAGTGAACCAGTATGAATGACTTGGTAGAACCAGTATGAATGACTTGGTAGAACCAGTGATCCAGTCTGAATCACTAGGTAGAACCAGTGAACCAGTCTGAACCACACAAGAAAAGGACCCACGAGTAACATTTAGTGTTGATATGAAAGTTTCAGAGCAATGTAGGATTGCTGCTTCTAAAAGAAATCAAATTCTATGGCTAATTAGGAAGAAGAAGCAGCTAATTGTACTCCTGTGCAAAGCAATAGTTAGATCACATGAAAAAGTACTAATTCTCACAGAGGGTGCTAAATGATTGGAACAAACTGTCAAATGATTGTGTTAATGCTGGTAGTGTGAAAATGATAAGACAATTGTTGGACTCTCGATAAGGCAGTGGCTTCCTTGTCCACTTGCATTCCGGAGCTTGCTGTTTGGGATGGCAATCTTGTTAAATCTAAAAATCCTAATATTACGCAGATGTCAAATAAAGCTGATCGCTCTAAAATAGGTGTTTGTTTTTGGCGTTGAGTTGGAATTGGTATGTGTAACTGGAATTGATGTAACTGTAACTGACCTACGTTCTGGACAGAAATGCACATAGAATTATGCACACACAAACAATATACAATAGTGAATGTAAATTTAATAGTTCTCTTGACTTTAAATCAACATGTCTCGTGATGTTTGCGGTTATTCTTTATCAGATCTATACACACACATCTTTATTAACACAATGTAATTCACTTCCAATTTACGCATGACACTCTTTGTACTTCACAGATATGGTTCCATAGACTTGGTTGTCACTTGAGCAGCAGATGGGAGTCTTATTACGAAGAAAGCCATAGTTGAAGAGCATTGCAAAGCAACTACACGTTAGCCGCCGAACTGTGATGAAGCACCAGTTGTCCGACACCTTCCATGAGAGGACAGGCAGAACTCGAGAGATGACCGCTCACGAAGATCACGTTATCAACCAATGTTGGCCCAAGCAATGATGGCGTTACGAATATCCTGCTGTGTAGAGTGACGATGTCACAAACGTCAATAGGCAATAAAAACGGTGAAGTCGAAGGTTCTTATTACCACATATGAACCTCGATAAACATCTGCAAAACAATAGACGAAACTTTAACAAACAAGTACAATTTTATATGGTTATTTATTCAACTTTGTTTAGAAGCTCCACGGAGAGACACAGAATTGCACGAAGGAAGCCATCAACCAATGTATTCTATTATATGTGTGCGTGCGTGCGTGCGTGCGTGCGTGCGTGCGTGCGTGCGTGCGTGCGCGCGTGTAATGTGTGATTTCGCGTCACTGTTCTTGTGTTCTTCCAATGACTTCCGTTATGCGATCTCAGCCAGTCTAGATCTCGCTGGTTTCGAAAATGCTTGCCGACTTCCTGCAGATCTTTGTCAAGGGCAGTTGACTAGACTGTTGCTCGGGGTCGCCCTCGCCAGCCAGCGAAGTCAGCGGGTGTGAAATATTGGTCTATCGCCCGCTGTACAGGAGCTTCACGTGGCATGCAAAGATTCCACCGAACTTTGATGGCGTCGTGCTATGTGGGTTGCACGCACATTTTCGGTAGCGGGCGTTGTTCGAGATTCCTGAGGGTATCTGATGCCGATGAAATTTCTCAGCTGACGACGGTGGAATGTATCAAACCTGACCCATTCCGTTGGCGTTTGTCCGCACGTGCCCATGTTGTATGTGAGCACTATAGGGGTCATGCCTCAGTCAGACTTCCTGGTTCATATGCTCTGACGTAAGTGCATTTTAGCAGGGGCATTGCCGGGTTTGCTGGTGGAAACTGTTGAGAGTGAAATGGTGTATTTTAGATGATTTTAATAGGCGGAAGGATATTTGGGATTTATTTGGTCACTAGACACGTGTGCGCCGTAATTCGTGCCCGTATTGGTAAACATTGACGGGTATTGCACATACAGGCATATTACAAGAGTTAGAAATGTTAAATTTTGACAAAACTCGACCAGTATGTCAGTGAGATGATGACAGCGGCAGGTAAAAAAGTTTTAGAATTTTGATGGTCAAATTTACTTATAAACGTGCAAAACGTTAACGTGGCCACCAGTGGGAAAGTTAACTGTAGGCTGAACCTTATAAACGCGTTGTAAGTCGCAGCCGGAAGTCTTGGGATACACAATGGTGTCGGTTCCAGAGAGACCAAAGCTTCCAGAAAACCACAACTGCAAGTTGCGTTCTCCTTGCCACGTCTGGCACGCCCCCAAATAGACTGCTTGCGTGTCATGCGCCAGACCTCTCCAGCACGGTGGTTTCTTCGGTGAATGTTGGTTGGTTGTATACAATGCAAAACAAATGTGAGAAACGCGCTGTAGGTCGCATGGGCCGTTGCAAGGACACATTTGTTATGACCGCACGCACAAAATCTGTGCACAATACAGGGGCCTAATGAATTCCACAGAGTCACAGAATCACTGTTTACTCAGCTTCCGTCATCTGTTGGTGGTGGGGGGGGGGAGTTATTCGTGTCAATCTATCTAACCTGCAACAAGAAATGAACGCAAGAGACGAACGCATGCATTATGCCATGCATCTAACTATAATCGAGCTAGCGTATGTTTGTAAGTTTTGGCTTGCACCTCGGGCCGCAAGCTTTCAGGGATTAATCTACGACCCCACGAATGAAACATAATGCCTTTATTATGGTAATACAACGTATAGCAAGGGTTCTTAGTGGTTTTTATGGTAAATCAAATGGTCGCTACGTAAAACGTTAACTTCCAACAATCGCAGAAACCACGCGCGCGCTGTGAATACTTCGGTACGTAAACCGTTTGAGAGTGCGTAGCGCCATCTGGGCGGTTATATTAATTACAGCAGAAAGCACGCACCCACATATTGGCCCGAGGTCGCTGACCGAGGCCCAATACACAATAAAAAGATATTCTACTATTCTACAACCAACACAAATATCCATGGGTTTAAATTCACGCGACCTTCAACATTTCGAACATGAAACGAAAATTGCATTACGTGCGTGACGCGGTTGTTTCTGGTAACACGTTTAACGTTTCCTTAAACAATCTCGAGCGTATTGATGGCATATTGGCCTGAGGCATTTAGTAACCATTGCTATCATGACTGTCACTTATGAACTACCACGTTATCCCGTCGTGGGGACGGGCATTTTTGCTAGTTTATATAACTCAATAATTATCCTGTTAATCATTGTTTCCACGTCCTTGACGACACTTGACTAAGACGTGTTTGCAAAGTTCAACCCACATTCGTGTAATTCTACGAGTTTTAGTTGGTTTCAACAAAACATTTTAACATTATAACTGTATGAACATATTATGATTAAACCCAGATTGCGAATTACAAAACAATTGGACACCGTGAGTGACTTTATAGTTTAAATTTTCAACTGGACGTTTGTACCTATTATCGCTCATTCAGCGACATTCGTGTGGCTGCACAGCAGGTGTTAGCATTAAGAACAGTGCATTCCAGCGATTGCAACAGTAGTGACGAATAGCGAGGCTAGTCAGGCGAATGGCAATGTCTGTACTGACAGGTGTTCGACGGATCACTCAACTGTAATCCTGCCGTCGTCTGACGCCACCAGTGACTCGACTGGTGAGAAAACGACAAAGAAAGCCCGCAGGAAAGCGTCAAAAGGACATAACGACGACAACGGGAAATATTGCTTTAAAAAATGCTGCCACAGCGGCAAAGGCAGAGGCAAAATGGTGCAATGACGAGGGAAGAAAATCGTCGGTAACTGGACATGCGGATCGTGTCGCCTTTCGCCGACTCTCGTGGAGAGGCTTCTCCTCAAGGCGTACCTCCTCGAGTCAGTGGTGGGTAAGTTGACGACTCTCGTGGAGAGGCTTCTCCTCAAGGCGTACCTCCTCGAGTCAGTGGTGGGTAAGTTGACGACTCTCGTGGAGAGGCTTCTTCTCAAGGCGTACCTCCTCGAGTCAGTGGTGGGTAAGTTGACGACTCTCGTTGAGGGGCTTCTCCTCAAGGCGTACCTCATCGAGTCAGTGGTGGGTAAGTTGTCGACTCTCGTGGAGGGGCTTCTTCTCAAGGCGTACCTCCTCGAGTCATTGGTGGGTAAGTTGTCGACTCTCGTGGAGGGGCTTCTCCTCAAGGCGTACCTCATCGAGTCAGTGGTGGGTAAGTTGGAAAAATCCAACCAGCAGCTGGTCACTTTGGTCGTGGAGCAGCGACAAGAGATGCGTAGACTGCGAGACGACGTCATGGCGGAAGAAAGATGGCAGAACAACGACGCCGATGTAGCCTGCGTGAGAGCACAAGGAATAACGCTGCTAGTGGAACAGTATGCAGTAAGATGTTCGATTAAAAAAACCGACGACGGAAAGCAGATCAAAATTCGTAGGAAGTCGGGAGCTATATTCACCGATATTGGCGAAATGATGGCCGATATAGCCAGTGATGGCGACGTTGCCGGGATAATCATCGTGGGTGGCACGCAAGAGACAATGGGAAATATGGACGTTAGCGAAATTAAAGGAGAATGTGAGCGAACTAGTGCAAAAAGCGAAAACGGTCAATCTCGACCAGCGTAAGTAATTGCTAATATATTGCCTTGTGGCTACCCGATGTCCCAATTTGTTCGGACAAATGAATTCTCTGATGTATTTTGGTGTGAAGAATACTCGTCTTCGTTCTGTACCCGCTGCTCAGCTAATCGTCCCTCGGCTCAACTAACACTGCCTTCCCTTATATATTACACCCCTAAAACGGAGTATTAGGAAATACGTGCATATATACCATTGTACGCAGGCATCTAGGATGTGGTTTTATTGTGGTAACAGGGTATTTCAATCAGTTAAATTATAATTTTCTGTGAACACACTTTGTTCAGGTAGTGAATGTTCTAACACATGAGGTATATACCCCAACTGTTACTATTTCTGAACTTGGGAAATCAGACCATAATATGCTACTGCTGAAACCATGTTTTAATGTTATTTGTTATCGGGTGTATTACACGTTTATCTGTAAGATGTATGGGTCCCAATGAAAAAGTCACATTTCCCATAGCTTTGTCAGCTATTCGATGGGAACCCTTAATTCGGTTGCAGTCATGTGAAGATACGTATTTACATTATCAAACTGTTATTACTAAGCTGATGGAAACGTGTTTTCCCAATAAAGTCGTAACGCGTCACACGGCTGATAAACCGTGGGTAACGGACTAGTTTAGAACAACAGTTCGTAAAAGACAGCGAGCTCACATGAGCAGCGATGTGAATCTAGCCAGGATATTGCGCAATAGGATTAACCGCGCCGCTCTGAGACTTAAGTACGACTTTTATCAAGCACACATTGCAGCAATGAATAAGTCAGGGTCCTGTGATTAGTGGAAATATATGAAAAAATTAATGGGACTAGACAGGAATGTCAACTCTGGCATGCAAGCTGACAAAACAGTTAATGGTGATTGTGGATTACTAGCAAATAGGATGAATGAGTACGTTGTGTCTGTCGGTGAAAATTTACCCCGTTTAAATGAGGATAATCATATATTTGTTTATAGTAAACGAGGAACTACCAAATCAATATGTCATCAGTGTGATGACAACACTAAGAACACTACAGAAAGTTAAGGCGAATAAGGCCCCGTGGCCTGATAACATTCCTGCTTGGGTATTAAGGAATCATGCAGATATCCTCGCTCCTCCATTAACTGCTATCTTCAACAGTTCACTGACGAAGGCGCACTTCCTAAGGAATGGAAGATGCAAACGTAACACCGTTGCCGAAAATAAACCCATGCATGTTGATTGAAAAAAAAACATTATACCAACATCGCTAACGCCAATAGCTGCAAATGTGTTTGAGTCAATAATAATGAGGTGAGTGGATGATATAATTGACGAAGAATTAGACTCTAAGCAATTTGGTGGAATTTGCTGAACGTCGACAACTGACGTTCTCGTAGAAATAATGCACATATGGTATGAAGCGACTGATAATTGGGATATCTACTTATGTCCGAATTGCAACGCTGGATTTTAGCAAGGCGTTTGATCTCATTAATCACCACTTCTTACTAGAAAAGCTACAACTGTATGATATGCCCTCACATATTATAAGATGAACAGCAACATTTTTATTAGACAGAACTCAACAGGTAAAAATAGGAAATGAATACTCGCATTCTGGCCGTCTAGGGAACCCTGTCTGGACCGAAATGTTTCCAAGTTTACATAAACGATTTAAAAACGCCTGTTCCGTTATATAAGTATGTGGACGACAGTACGTTATTTGAATCATGTGATAGAAAAGGTGTCTCTGTAATCCAAGAATCACTTAACATCACCGCTAGGTGGGCAGTGCAAAATGATATGAAAATCAATTCAGGAAAATCGAAAGAAATGATCATCAATTATGCACAAGATGGGAATTTCGAAATAACATACCGACTATAAAGATAGGCGGGATGGATGTAGATAAATAGACCATGCTAAGCTTTTTGGCGTGACAAAGATTATATATGTTGTACCAGTTAAAACGAGCAGGTACTAGCCAGAGTGATCTGATCACTGTATATGTACGTGTTGTGAGACATATACTGGAATATGCATGACCTGTGTGGAATATAAATTTGCAGAATTACGTATATGACAATATCGAAATGATACAGAAAGAAGGCCTAAAAGGCATCTTTTCTAGCAAAAGCTATGTAGATATACTCAGTGATTTAGATCTCCATACATTGAAAGAAAGGCGGGACTGTCTGTGTGAGCGATAATGAGCTCACACGAACTGAATCATCGCTTACCTGATAAAAGACGTATATATTATAATGTAAGACACATCAATAAGTATCCATTGCCAATAACTCGGACGAATATGTATAGAATCTTTCTGATACCATGGGGTTTACACAACTGGCAATACATACATTGGCAATACGTACAATGTTATATCTGCTGTGCCACTTATCATGATAGGGTTTTTTTGTGATTATTGTATTTTATGATGATTAACTGTTACATGTGTTATTTGACTGTATAATGATGTGAATCAAACTCAGTTGAGTTGCCAATAAAATTGTCCTTTATCTTATGTTACCTTACAATAGGCGTATATCGACAAACTTGTTTTGGGAAACAGCCAACTTATATATTAACTCTGAACCAATTGCAGCTTCAATCAAGCTGATATATGACTCTTGAGTATTTACACTGATTTTCAGAGACATGAAACAAAACAAAACAGTTTATGGCTGTTATATATTGCATTCTACTAGACTACGAAGTCATTATAAATTGCGTAAAGAAAACCTTATTACTTCACGTGACAGAACTGAACAAGACGGACGTCCCTCCGTCGGGACCATTCAGTAATCACCAGTAGACAGGGATCATACATCAGATACTAAATTACTACATTCCTCCTGCTTTTAGGTTGCGATATACATATAATAGAATAGTGTAAATTACTATATGTGATATATGCGCAAATGTCCAGATGTACGCTATAAGTTCAGTCTGTCAATATGTTTGGTTTGACGTGAAGATCTCAGCAAGACGAACTCCGGTTCTTCTTCTTCCATTTGAGCTCATAACTCTACGTTAACCACATATAAATGTGGCTAGAGTATTTTCGAGCTGTGATCACTACTGCGTGGGAGCGGGTGATGTAGAGCTGGTTTGGGTCCGTGTAGGTCAGAATATGTCGCGTTTGCGTAGTTAGGCAATACATCAGTGCATGGGCTATATGATATCTAATAATAAGGACTGTATAATTGTTCTATGTTGGCATGGTGAGATGGCACTGTCTAAACCTTTTTACTGACGGTTGGCTAACTAATTCTTGTGTGCTCTTGTTCCATAGTGTGATGGCGCTGTGGAAGAATGATAATTTGTAGGCGTCGACGCGGGTGACAGTCTGGTAGAAGCGATAAGCGCTGCCTCTGGTGCGTGCGGGTGCGGCGGCGAGTGACTTCGTTGTCACATCAACCTGTTTGTGGTTGATGCGGTACAGCAACATCAACTTGGCATCAGCTCTTCTTCTCTCTAGTGACTTCCATTCCAAACTTTCAAGCATGTTCCCTACGCCGCTGCGTCGCCGATAGTCGTTCATTATGAAGCGGGCTGCTTGTCTCTGGACATTCTCAACTGCTTTGGTGTACTTTTTGGTGGATAGGCCTTACAAAGGTCTGGTAACACCGCGATTTGATGGCTTGGGAGCAGCTGCTGATGTTGCGCTGTAAGAAAGCCCTAGTGTTGTTAGCCTTCTTTGTTATGTTGGCGATATGGTCATTCCATGTTAATTTCCTGTCGATGGTTACTCCAAGGTACTTGGCGCCAGTGACCTCCTTCAGTGTTTTCCCGTGGATCGAGTAGCAACTGACTACTTTCTTCTTCCTTCTGTTGGTGATTCTGATAATCTCGCACTTGTCTGGGTTGAATTCCATCAACCAGGCTGCGTCCCATTCCTGCAACCTGTCGATGTCATCTTGTAATTTATCTGCGTCGGCTGTTGCGTTGATGTTCCAGTACTGGAGGCAGTCATCAGCAAATACACGTGCAGTAGAGGACACTTGGTCCGCGAGGTCATTGATGTAGCACAGTAAGAGGATGGGGCCGAGAACTGAATCATGGGCAAACATAGATATAACAGATGCTGAATTAGGAATGACAGGATACGTAATGTTTAGGAAAGATCGAATAGGAAGAAGGGGCGGGGGAGTTATTTTATATGTTAAAGAATCTATTCAAGCTTATGAAATAAAACTAGAAAGGGAAGCAGATTGCGATGAAGCTGTTTGGTGCAAAATTGTTTCAGGAAATTCAAAATTAACTATTGGATTAGTTTACCGAAGTCTAAACATAAACGCAGAGGAAAACACAAAAATAAAAACACTATAAAGGAAGTTAGTAAAGGGGAATGTATCATAACGGGAGATTTTAACCATGGACACATACAATGGAATTCTCTAGAGAGTACAGGGATTGAGGACCAACAATTTCTATTTTTAATCCAGGATAGCTTTCTTACTCAGCACGTGCTAACACCAACCAGGGGAAAAATGTATTAGATATAGTTTTGTCATCACAAAAAGAATTAGTGGACAATGTAAAAATATTTTGAACCATTGGGTAACAGTGACCATAATCAAATACATTTTGACAATTGACAGATACAAAATCAGAAAGTAAAAATAAGAAAACGTACAAGAGAAACTTCCACAAAGGTAACTACAAATATATGAGAAAATACTTAGCAAAGCTAGATTGGAATAACATGCTGATGAATAAGACCGCAATTGAATGTTGGAATATTCTAAAATATGAAATTGAGAGTATCATCGATAAATTTGTTCCCTTCCAAAAACAAGGAAAGCGGTGTAGAAAGAAACACTTGTCAAAAGAGGCTATTAGAAAAATAGTGTTAAACAAATTATGTGGAGGGTTTATAGGCGTACCAGAAAGGAAGAAGACTGTGCAAATTACAAAGAGGCACTTAATGCAGCTACAACTGAAATCAGACAATCTAAAAGAAGCTATGAGCAAAAACTAGCATGTAACATAAAAAATGACAGCAAGAGTTTGTATGCATATGTCAGGAGTAAACAAAACGTACAAGACAAGGTTGGACCTCTAAAAGACAGTGCTGGAAATATAATATCACAGGGGTTTTTAATGGCGGAAGACCTAAATGGTTACTTCAGTTCAGTGTTTACCAAAGAAGATATTAGTTCATTACCAGTTGCTGATGCTAAATTTCAGGAGGCTAAATCTGACTATTTAGGTCCGTTAGTTGTAACTCCAGAATTGGTAGCTAAGAAAATAAAGGCAATGATAAATCACCGGGAGTGGATGGGATTCCTCCAAAATTACTAATGGAAACAGTAGAACAAATCAGTATACCACTTGCAATAGTATTCAACTTGTCATTAAAAGAGGGAGTTGTTCCGTTTGAATGGAAAGAAGCAAACATCATACCATTATTTAAAAAGGGTTCGAGAAATAAGTAAGAGAATTACAGACCAGTGAGTTTAACGTCAGTGATTTGTAAATTATTAGAAAGGTTAATTAAAGACCATATGGTGGACTTCCTCGTTAAGCATAAATTATTAAATTAGTCTCAACATCGATTCCTTAAAGCGAGGTCATGCTTAACAAATATGTTATGTTTTTTGGAAGAAATCACTAATTGGATAGACGTGAGATCGCCAGTAGATATTATCTACTTAGAATTTCAGAAAGCTTTTGACAAAGTGCCACATCAAAGATTACTACTTAAATTTAAAGCCCATGGTATCGGGGATAGCATAACTGACTGGACAGAACAATGGCTGACTGACAGAAGACAACGAGTTGTAGTAGATGGAGAAGTTTCAAATTGGAAATCGGTTTTGAGTGGGGTACCTCAAGAATCAGTATTAGGACCTATATTATTCTTAATATATATCAATGACTTGGACGACAATATAACAAATAACGTACTGAAATTTGCGGATGACACAAAAGTGTTTAGAAAGGTTAATGCTGATGGTGACAAACAACATTTACAAAACGATCTAGACAGATTAGTGACATGATCTGAGAAATGGCAGATGTTGTTCAATTTTGGGAAATGTAAATGCCTACATACGGGACATGGGAACTTGAATGTAAACTATAAAATGGGAGATACTGTTCTGGGTACAATTGTAAAAGAAAAGGACTTAGGAGTTACAATAAGCGCTGATATGAAAGTTTCAGAGCAGTGTGGTATTGCAGCTTCAAAGGGTAATAAAATTCTTGGATTGATTAGAAGAAACATAGCATACAAGGGAAAAAAGTTAATTATACCTCTTTATAAAGCAATAGTTAGACCTCATTTAGAATACTGTATACAAGTTTTATGGAGACCATATCGTACGTACAGGGAGCAGCCGTGGTCTAGTGGTTAAGGTGTTGGACTCTAAATTCAAGGGTTGCGAGTTCAAGACCCACACTGGTCACGGTTCTTTTTCGAAGCTTAGGCAATTTCGTTTACCCTACTTTGCCTCAGTCTACTCAGCTGTAAATGAGTACTAACACTGTTTGGAAGGTACCTTCGATGGACTAGTGTCCCGTCCAGGAGAGTCAGTATAACTGCACTCTAAGTTGCTTCGCACTATTGAAACCAGGTTTAAGCACTGGCCATATAAGCCTTCATGGCTTCCTAAGGCGTAATGCCTGGGGGATGACTTTACCTTTACCTATATCGTACGAAGAATATAGATACGCTTGAACGCATACAAAGGAGAGCAACTAAAATGATCCCAGAACTTAGAGACCTTAGTTATGAAGAACGCCTGAAAGAATGTGGTTTAACAACTCTAGAGACAATGAGGCTAACAGGAGATCAGATTGAAGTTTTTAAGATATTGAATGGGAATGAAAATATTGACAGAAATATGTTTTTCTTACTCAAGAAGGATAGCAGAACTAGAGGACACGAGGTAAAATTAGTAAAGGATCAATGTAGATTGGACATCAGGAAGCACTCGTTCTCACAGAGGACAATAAATGAATGGAACAAATTGTCTACAGATCGTGTAACTGCTAGCAGCGTGAATATGTTTAAAAACAAGGTTGACACATATCTCAGGAGGGCGGGTTATAAGTAAATGAACATACAAGCCATGGAAATGAGATGTTTCCGGAAGATCTTGCACATATCATACAAAGACCATGTTACTAACGATGCTGTCCGTAGCAAGATCAAACAAGCCATTGGACCATATGACGACCTTCTTACAACAGTTAAGAAGCGTAAACTGAAGTGGTACGGTCATGTATCACGATCATCTGGCCTTGCAAAGACTATCTTGCAAGGTACCGTAAGAGGGGTGAGACGAAGAGGTAGACAGAAGAAGAGGTGGGAAGACAACATCAAAGAGTGGACAGGAATGAAGTTCGCTGACTCCCAGAGGGCTGTAGAGAACAGGGAAACGTGGAGAGAGCTGGTTAGAAAGTCATCAATGGTGCCCCAACGATCCTTACGGGTTATGGGAAAGTGAAGTGAAGTGAAGAACATTGTTGGACTCTCGATAAGCCAATGGATTCCTTGTCCACTTGCCATCTGGGCCTTTGGCTTGGATGGCAAATCTTGTTAAATCTTGTTAAACTGTGCCCTCTGGAACGCCTGAGGTGACTGCAGCTGTCAATGACCTTTTGCCTTCGAGGACTATTTATTGGGGTACGGTTACTCAGGAAGCTTTGGATCCAGTCCAATGTATTTCCTCGCACGCCGTAATAAATTTTGGTTTCCTGCCAGATGGGGATGAGACACTTCATCAAATGCTTTAGAGAAATTCAGCAGCACAGCGTCGATCTGTCCAGCATCATGGAGGCCTTTGGCTAGGTCATCAACTGTTTGGATGAGATGCGTTTCGCAAGATCTACGTTTGCGGAAGCCATGCTGATAGTCAGTTAGTATGTTGAGGTTTTCCAGGTGGTACATGAAGTTGCTGTTTGTGATGTGCTCCAGGGTTTTGCAGGAAATGCTCGTTAGAGATATAGGTCTGTAGTTTGATGGTGAACCTCTATCTGCCTTCTTGTAGACTGGAATATCCCAAGCATGTTTCCAATCTACCGGCACGGTGCCTTGGTCAAGGGAACGAAAAATCAGAAGATGTTCCAGCGACAAACCTTGGATAGATGGCAATTTCCGCTATCTACTACGTCGCCGCCAGATCGCGCTTCATTCTGAGAACCAACCATTGTACAGGCATTACATAAATAAAGTTAATCGTGACAGAAAGTCCTTGCAACGAAAGTATTAATTACGAAAAATCAAATCACTTGAGAACGAACTTCCGAAACGATGGTGGAATAGCGTGAAGGAACTTGTACGGGTAGAGGTCAACTGTGACAATCTACAAGGTCTTGCTAACACACACTGTTCAGGAAACTTCAGTATTCTAGCAAACGAAATAAGTGACTTCTTTGAGTCTGTGACCAAAGACTTCACACCACTCTTACCCGTTGATGAGTTCTTACCTCTGGGAGCTGACACGACGGTCCCAGATACCTACATTATCAACGTCTACGAAGTAGCCATATCACTATCACGAATTAAAACACACAAAGCAACCGGCTCGGAAGATATACCCCACTGGATCTTACATGACTACGCCGCCATCCTCGCTCCTCCCGTCTGCGCGATATTCAACAGCAGCCTACGGGAAGGAACCGTGCCTGCCCTGTGGAAATGCGCTGACGTTCGACCAGTGCCTAAAATTCGACCACCAGCGCTAATTGAGAAAGACATGCGCCCAATATCCCTCACGCCAGTTTTATCGAAGTGCTTGGAGAAATTCATGTGCACGTGGATAATGGACATTACCATGGACCAGATTGATCCTCAGCAATATGGATCAATCAAAGGAACATCAACCGTACACGCACTGGTCGAGCTTGTACACAAGTGGAAATACGCGGTCGAGACCCCTGGAACCATAGTACGAATACTTCTCGTCGATTTCAGCAAAGCGTTTGACCGAGTCGACCATCACATTTTAATGACGAAATGTGCATCACTCGGACTTCCAACTTTTATTACCAAATGGCTGACATCCTTCCTGTGTCAACGCAAACAGAGGGTAAAGATCGGGAGTGTGAAATCGGAGTACACCACTGTCAATGCAGGTGTCCCACAAGGCACAATATTTGGACCAATTAGCTTCCTACACCATATTAATGATCTGCAAACAGTATGCGAACATATAAAATATGTCGACGATTGCACAATATGGGAAGCTTCTTCATCCTCTGGAATGGACAGCTCACTCCAAGTAGCAGCAGACGAAGTCGGGCAATGGACAGCGAGTAACAAAATGGCTACTACGACAAGACGAAAGAACTGCGGATATGTTTCAAGAAGTCAACTCCGGACATCGCATTGCTAACCATTGACGGTAGACCAATCCAACAAATCAACAGCACTCGTCTACTAGGTGTAACTCTATCTGAAGATCTGAAGTGGCAATCACACATAGACGAAATCACTACAAAAATCATCGCAACGTCTATATTTCATCATCCTTCTCAAAGGAGTCGGCATTGACCCTCACCATCTCATCAACATCTACACTTCAATCGTCCGATCGGTATTGGAGTACGCATGCCAAATGTGGCACACGAGCCTTACAAAAAAGCAAACAAGACAGATAGAATACATCCAGAGACGGGCAATGCGAATCATTTTCCAAGATAAGTCGTACACCGAAGCCATCACCGCAGCCAATCTACCAACGCTGTCGTCAGACCGGAGGGAGAAGTTATGTAGCACACTATTCATAAGCATGCAACAATCCACACATAAATTACACCATCTTTTGCCTCCCCTCCGGGAAACTCCGTATACAACTCGAAACACGAGGACTTACTGTGTGCCGCGTTGCAGAACTGCAAGATTTCAGAACTCTATACCATTACTGGCAGTAATGATGAACTCATTTATAAATTAGTTACTTTTTACATAATAGTAGTAGGCCATATAATTTATTTTACTATATTATTGCCTGTTTTAAGTTTTAATTTATGATTATGTCCTTCATATTTACCTTGTTTATTTACAAACATAACTTTAAACATGATGTACATGCACCTTTTAAATTTGTTATATTTTAAGTCATATTTTTGTCTTAATTAATTTATTATCATTGGTTGTTTTACTGTGCCAATTGTATAATTCAACTGCAATAGTGGCCATTTTAATAAAATTATTATTATTATTATTATTATCGGAGCGCATCGAGAATGGGTCGTACCTTCTCTGGTTGTGTGTGTAGACCAACTGCATCTAGTTTGTATCCTAGATAATCGACTTCTTTCACGAGAAAAGAACATTTGTTGCGCTTCAGTCTCAAGCCTGCATCTGACAATCGTTATAGTACTGCGTCTAAGTTGCGAAGAGGCTCAGCTTCTGTCAATCCAGTAACGAGACTGTCGTATAGGCACACCCATGTGTTTGGTATGTTCTTGATCAGATTGTCTATAACGCGCTGGAATATGGCCGGCGCTGAATTTAGCCCGAACAGTAAGGTATTGTATGTGTACAAGCTTCTGTGTGTGTTGATTGTAACATGCTTTCTTGAGTGTTCATCCAGCTGCATTTGCAGGCATGCGTTCCTGAGATCTAACTTTGTGAACTTCTCAGCACCGGCAAGCGTGGTGTACAGATCTTCGATTCGTGGTATAGGCTATTTGTCCACACGTGTTGCCTGGTTGATAGTGACGCTATAGTCACCACAGATTCGAATCGAATTGTCAGGCTTACTAACGACGACGATCGGTGCAGCCCAATCAGCAAATTAGACAGGTGAAATGACTCCTTGATTTTGCAATCGGTCGAGTTCATGTTCTACCTTCTCACGAACAGCGTACGGCAGTGGTCGTGGCTTACTGAAGCGAGGTACAGCCTTTGTGTCAAGGACAATCTTTGCCTTTGTGCCCGTGAATGCTCCCAGCTCATTTTGTTTATGCGTCATCGTGTTTGATAAGCACTGTGTCCAGTGTTGGTGTATGGCAATAACCCATTCAGTTTCTTAACCTGACCCCAGTTGATTTTCAACTGTTTAAGCCAATCACGGCCAAGCAATGTTGGCCCATTAACCTTTACGATGTGCAGTGGTAGAAGCACTTCTTGCTACATGTGTTTCACTAGCACAGTAGCTGTACCTACTACGTCAACTTGTTCACCAGTTTAAGTGTGAACACTGACGTCAGCAGGTCTAAAAAATGGACGATTTTGTTAATTCCATAGTTCCTTGTATGAATGTTCATTAGTGTGATTGTAGCGCCCGTGTCAATCTCCATATTCACTGTAGCCTGACTTATGTTTACGTCTACTGTCAGTGGTTCATTTGGAAGTTTTCACCTGTTGTAATACAACGCGTATTCTTGTCAAACTGTGCTCCGTTCGCTAGATGGCGTTGTAGACCGTTCCATTGTAGCTTCCATTTCGTCAACGAAATATGAGCGATGTTCACCTCCCTTCTGTTTACGCGTCGTTTTCGTAATGCAGACTCGTTCTAAGTGCCCAATCTTCTTACAGAAGTTACAAACTGTCTTTTTTGTGAAAACAGTCCTGACTTCTATGGCGTGTGTCGCCACATAGCATGCACTTGTTAGATGTTGTTTTTGTACTACGATTAGAACTAGACTGGCATCGTTTCCACGTCTGACGTATTTCACCCTGTCGTTTGATGCCATGCATTTTGTTGACATAACTGTCCGATTGAATTTTCAAGTCGTATGCGGTTTTTTTTCTGCAGTTTCTAACCCTTGTGCTATCTCAAGAGCTTTGTTAAACGTTAGATTTGTTTCTGACAATAAACATTGTTGAATACTGTCCTTGTTGATGCCACCCACCAAACGATCACGCAACATGCCAGAGAGAGAATCTCCAAATTCACAATGTTCTGAAAGCTGACACAATTGTGCCACGTATTCAGCAACGGAGTCGTCAGACTTTCGAAAACGTGTATTGAACTTGAATCGCATTATTATCGGTGATGGTGGTGGTTGAAAATGTTTTTTGACAGTTCGTATTAAATGAGCATAGCTGACGTCAACTGGTTTGTTTGACAGCCGACAGGTGCTGTCAAATTACGCACAATTGCATACGCCTCAGAGCCAATAACACTAAGAAATATTGCACGCTTCTTAGTTTCATCTACATCAGCCGAAGTTATTCCATTTGCCACGAAACATAATTCTAATCTTTCGTGATAGTTTTTCCCAATGTTCCTGCGTAATATCAAACTCTCATATTTTACCAAAGGCAGAGGCCATTGCTGTTCCACATAATGTTCTTTTTTCCGCGTTCACTCGGTGTACTTTTCTTGTCGTACGTGCTTCGGGTGTATGCATCTCATCGTCATGTGGATCCCGTCCTCGTCGCCTATGTTATATATTGCATTCTACTAGACTACGAAGTCATTACAAATTGCGTAAAGAAAATTGTATTACTTCTCGTGACAGAACTGAACAAGACGGACGTCCCTCCGTCGGGACCATTCAGTAATCATCAGTACACAGGGATCATACATTAGATACTAGATTACTACAATGGCCAATTTAAATGCAGACACATGGGAACGGATCAACACGCCAACTTTTGCCCTCTGACCGAAAGACCAAACCTCACCCGTTTCAGACATAGATTCACCAGTTCAAATAAAAAGTCACCTACATTCCCACCAACAAGTCCAATTCATATATGATTCTGTAAATATGTGATGACTCAAAATGTTGAACCTGGAAACATCAACTATACGATACAGTAAATTGTTGGACCTGGAAACAACAACTATAAGATACAGTAAATTGTTGAACCTGGAAACATCAACTATAAGATACAGTAAATTGTTGAACCTGGAAGCATCAACTATAAGATACAGTAAAGTGTTGGACCTGGAAACATCAACTATAAGACACAGTAAATTGGAATCTAGAGACAGACCGCAATATTTAGGGGAGGACAGTGTTAGTTCAACTTCAACACTGGGTTAGTTGAGCCATGCATGTTTCCCAGGAAACTATAGCAGTGACAGTTGCTTGGTACCACCCAGTGAGTGAACATGTTGTTAGAACACGATTGACGTACAAAGGGTGCAGTTTGTCACAGCGGTCAGAAAATGCGAGTTAAAAGTAACTTTTGGCATTTGTTATTAATGTCTGCTTGTGTGTAGACTATCAATTATGTTACATCAGTTCACGCCTTAATTTAAAACGCTTACTTATCAAAACGGGACTAGTTGAACGAATCAGAAACATTCAAACTCGGTGTAGAAAGGTCAATGTAGATTTTTAAATGGTGGACTGAACTATATATTTCCTGCGAGCTTTCGTCAACCTGTTTATTTAGTCACGCCTATTTGCTCCCCGAAAGCATAGTCTCAATGACAACTCTCAATTGGATCAAGTTTTATGTTCCAAGTATTGCCCATCATCACCATATTAACTTCAAGGTCACGCCACTTGGTGTTTCATTTTCAGTCTTCACTTCCCATGTGGATTCCAGGTAAGTGGCCACGTTTGCGGTCTGGCTTATGTTACCAAACAGCCAATAGTGCATAGAATAAATATAATTTTCTTGTAATATGGCCATATCCCGGTTGACAAAAAATCATGCTGCACAAAAATCGCCGAAAGATGTCACCGATGTCTGGGCATGCATATTATATGTTCAAAGTGTAAGGGTTTTAGTATACCATCGGTTTTAGAGTATCATTTGTAAAACAATATGTTCGATACATGATGCTGTTTTTATGTTTGCTTCTTTTACTTACATTTCGTCTAGTATTCCAATCATCCCCATTTGGGGGAGGACTAGGCTGCATTCTGAGGGCAAAGTGTTTTGTAGGGGAAGGTGGGGCATGTCCGCACACGTAAGGTATAATGTGCCATAACTAATGAATATACAAGAAGGATAACATCTCGCCTTGCTAATCTGTATATTTAGCATATTATTACTATCAATTACCAAAATTCAACTGCACTACGAAAAACGTATATGTTATCAATTATGCATTGGTCACTGGTGTGCGGATATGTCCCAAGGTACTGGGGCATAACCACACGTGCATGTGCTAACATACATAACGTACTTCAGTCCTTTGCTACAGAGCAGAATACGATCTGTAATCGTAAACTTCATGCTGCAAAACATCGTATGTTTTCTTGGGTTGGGTATGTCCATATGTACACTTTTTGGGGATGGGACAAATGCGCCCACATATATAATATATACATAACCAGCTGTAGTGATGTAATAATGCTGCCTAAATGTGGCGATATCTGGTGACGATGATGCTTGATATTGGTCTGTCTCAACTACAGCGCACATAAACTGCCATGCGACGAAGAAAACCAAACGAAACAGACTAAAACTATATTTTAATTACACACATCAATATACCCGAACAATTGAACAAGATTTGCCATCCAAGCCAAAGGCTCAGATGGCAAGTGGACAAGGAAGCCATTGGCTTATCGAGAGTCCAACAATGTTCATCTACTTATAACCAGCCCTCCAGAGATATGTGTCAATCTTGTTTTTAAACATATTCACGCTGCTACACAATCTGTAGACAATTTGTTCCATTCATTTATTGTCCTCTGTGAGAACGAGTGTTTCCTGATGTCCAATCTACATTGATCCTTTACTAATTTTACCTCATGTCCTCTAGTTCTGCTTTCCTTCTTGAGTGAGAAAACACATTTCTATCAATATTTTCATACCCATTCAATATCTTAAAAACTTCAATCTGATCTCCTCTTAACCTCCTTGTCTCTACAGTTGTTAAACCACATTCTTTCAGGCGTTCTTCATAACTGAGGTCTCTCAGTTCTGGAAACATTTTAGTTGCTCTCCTTTGTATGCGTTCAAGCGTATCTATATCCTTCTTACGATATGGTCTCCAAGCTTGTATACAGTATTCTAAATGAGGTCTAACTATTGCTTTATAAAGAGGTATAATTACTTTTTTCCCTTGTATGCTATGTTTCTTCTAATCAATCCAAGAATTTGATTACCCTTTGAAGCTGCAATACCACACTGCTCTGAAACTTTCACATCAGCGCTTATTGTAACTCCTAAGTCCTTTTCTTTTACAGTAGTACCCAGAGAAGTATCTCCCATTTTATAGTTTACATTCAAGTTCCCATGTCCTGTATGTAGGCATTTACATTTCCCAAAATTGAACAACATCTGCCATTTCTCAGACCATTTCACTAATCTGTCTAGATCGTTTTGTAAATGTTGTTTATCACCATCAGTATTAACCTTTCTAAACAGTTGTGTGTCATCCGCAAATTTCAGTACGTTACTTGTTATACTGTCGTCCAAGTCATTGATATATATTAAGAATAATATAGGTCCTAATACTGATCCTTGAGGTACCCCGCTCAAAACCGATTTCCAATTTGAAACTTCTCCATCTACTACAACTCGTTGTCTTCTGTCAGTCAGCCACTGTTCTGTCCAGTCAGTTATGCTATCCCCGATACCATGGGCTTTAAATTTAAGTAGTAATCTTTGATGTGGCACTTTGTCAAAAGCTTTCTGAAAATCTAAGTAGATAATATCTGCTGGCGATCTCACGTCTATCCACTTAGTGATTTCTTCCAAAAAACATAACATATTTGTTAAGCATGACCAATTATGCTATCCCCGATACCATGGGCTTTTAATCTAAGTAGTAATCCACATTAACTTCCATGTTATAAGATTACGTTAGCACATCCCACCTCAAAATCCCACCTCCCACAATTTTTTAGGACCAACCTCCCACTTCCTGCCACACCCCTTCAATAATGAAACACGGGTTAGCTGAAGAGCAACCTATAGGCGTAAGGCGTATTCATATATCACATATTGACTCATGCATCCGTAAATATGGGCGAACCAAATTAAATGTATATCTTAATAACATCTACATCATGCCACCACGCTATATAAATAAACGTACTGCACTGGGCATATCCGCACACGCCTGTACGGATATGCCACAAACGACCGGCGGGGGAAGATTGTAAAATTTCACGCACACGCGGTCTGTAGCGGTAAACGTTTATTTGTTCAACGACAACAATAATAATACGCATTCCATATCGCACACTGATATGTATGTATTTTTTATTATTGAAGGTATGAGCTATGATAAGTCTAAAATTACATGACATTCAGCACAAAAATTATTTTTTTGAGTAATACAATTTTTTTACCGATGACAACGAGTTCAATTTGCTGGTTCATGTGTTTGATATAAGAGTTAGGTGCTACAGAGACCACAATTTTGAAACCTACTACGCGGTTTTGTCAATAACGAGATGTTTGGTATTAAAGGGCACAAGTCCAAGTTGCTTGGCAGAGACTGGTTGGAACATCTGAAACTATACTGGTCAACAGTGCATCGCATGGACAGTGTGGACTATGTTAAAATGTTTCCAGAGCTGTTCAGTGACGGTTTAGGAACAGTGGAGGGTGTTGAGGCGACACTGTACGCTGACGACAAGGTGATGCCTTGTTGTTTAAAACCACGTCCTGTTCCTCTTGCATTAAGGGGTAAAATTGACAGATATTTGATAAGGGGTAAAATTGACAGATATTTGATAAGGGTGGGCTACACATAGATGAAAAAAATTTTGGACTCTCGATAAGCCAATGGCTTCCTTGTCCACTTTGCCATCTGGAACTTGTTGTTTGGGATGGCAATCTTGTTAAATCTTGTTATAATCGAAATTGAGCCCGATAGGCTACAAGCTCAAGGAGTTACTAAACCAACATTCGGACTGGGCTGCTCTGGTTGTGCCAGTTTTTAAATCGAATGGGAGGTACGCATTTGCGGCGATTATAAACTTACAGTGAATGTGGCCGTAAAGGTTAACAAGTACCCAATTCCAAACATTGATGACCTGCAGCTAAAGCTGTTGGGAGGTGTGTTCCAAATTGGACTCGAGTCATGCATACCAGCAGATAATTCTCAGCGAGTAATCGCAGAAACTCACCACAATTACTAAACAGAAATGTTTTTTTTGCCTGCACGCGGCTACGCTATGGTATGACGTCAGCAACAGGAATTTTCCAGCGTGCCATGGAACATGGTGCAGGGAATACCGATGGTGAAAGTTCATCTTGATGACGTCCTAGTGGCTGGCCGCATTCCTGAAGAAATTCGCGAATCTTTTGACAGTATTGAGTAGACTACAGAGAGCTGGTTTGAGGCTTCGTGTGGAAAAGTGCTCGTTGAAGGTATTCACCCCACCACAGACAAGCTTATCGTGTTACAGAATGCTCCAAAACCAACGTCAGTGCTATAACTGCAAAGCTACTTGGTTATGGTGAATTACTACCACAATTTCTCGACGAATCTCGGCACAGTTTTGGCGCCACTCCACCAATTGTTGCAGAATAAATAATATAATAATAATAATATAAAGTCAGTTTTGGGAAGCAGCAACTTAGATATTAAAACTCTCAATCAATTGCAGCTTCGATCAAGGTGAGATATGACTTTTGAGCATTAACACTAAACAAACAAACCACGGCGCGGGAGCATCACGATGTAGCGTTGCCTCCTCGTGAATTCTATGCGGGTGACGCGGTCTGTGCGGTGAACTTCGCTGGTATTCCCAGATCGCCCGGAGTACTTCAAACCAAATTGGGTCATGTCTCGTTCACTGTCAGATTGACTGACGGACGAGTCTGGAGAAGACATATGGATCAAACCCGTCTCCGGATTCCCGAGGAGAGTGGCGGCTGATTTGTCCGCGACGATTTGTCGCGGAGTGGGAGCGGGTCGACAAATTGATGCATGTAGTCCTCTACTAGAGTGCGCAAACCGCTTGTAAAATTGAATCTGTTGTTCGTGAACTGCATATTATGTTGCAATTAAATTGAACACCGAACGTTTCCTCTAAAGAAATGTATTGTGTTAGACAGTGCGTATTATCAGTTCGAATTTTTAACATCGATGCTATTAGGTGTTGTCTATGTAATGAGCTTATATACACCCTGACATTGAATGCTCGTGTAAATTCAAAGCTAAATAGGGAGGAATGTGATGATTCGGTTACTCAAGCATATTTCGTGATATAGTGTTTTCCGCTTTGGGGTTGCCCGCCTGGCGCCCACATTGGTTTAGGCTAGAGTGTTTTATGTTATGTGTAGTTATGTTATAATATAAACATCGTTTAGTCGTAACAAGCAGCTGTCATTAAGTCCTGTCGTAGATAGAGAGATCAAGATGGCCGGATGAAACAAGGGGTGTTCACGAATCACTAAATAATCAGTAGTAAAAGGCTCACCTATGCAACGTGCGGCCTTTTGGACTACATAAAGTGCTCTTTTGTGGACCCTGTTCCCGAACGGAAGTTCACCCAAATATGTCTTCCGTCAAATGACAGCCAACATTCGCACAACTGGTTCAATGTTAACAATGCCCGTTGTACACTAGTTTTCTGTAACTGTTCAACGCGCCGCGACAAGCCGACTACGTGCAGAGCGCCAAGTCCTTCGTGGCATTTAATTTGTTCCGTCGATCGATTCCACACCGTCTGTTTTGGAGCAAATGCAAACAACGCTAAACACAGACAAACACACAAGGGGCTGCAAATCGATGCACAGTGTCCACAAGTCATGTCAGTCGTCCGTACAACCTTTAATGCAGCAACGCTTTGTGCAGTGTCTATGTCTGGGTCACTGGAAAGTTTTGCGTAGGAGACCAGAAGACGAAATGAGCAATAAGAAGCCATGTCCGGGTGTTGGGACGTCTTCGTATCAGCCATAGCCCGTGACAAGTTGATAGGCCGTGGGAGCCGTTTACGCCCTCCTGTCACTCCGCATCTCCCGTGCAATGTGTAGATTTCCGATTGTCCACTATCTCACATTGTCAATCCATGCAATTCGCCTGTGTCCTAGCTTCTTCTTTCTCTCGACTTCGCATTTGATTGATGAACCAGCAATCGGAAGCCAAAGGTTTTGATCCTGGAACACGAACCAAACAATCGGAAGCCAAACGCCATACTGTTTGGATACGACCAGAGAACCAGCAATCGGAAAGCAAAGGTTTTGTTTCTGGGACACGAAACAATTTGGTGCAACAATTAATTACCAAAAACTCAACGTATGTTTGGACTAAGGCAATCTACTTCTATTGTTAATGTAGGAGTAGTGTTGTAATAGACACAATGAGATATGACTAAGCAGTGTGACATCATTATTTTTTAAATTGGAATAACTTTCGTAATTTTTAGTTTCTCTAGAAAAATTCCAGTATTTAAAATAATTTGTTTTGCAATTAATATTAGACGTTCAATTATAATGCATTTTATGTATTTTAATTGTTTCAAAGAAATGCCATCATGACTACAGCTGGTTTTTGTGGGAAATGCATCGATTATTTTTTATGGTCTCTTCATTAATTTCATGAAATTGAAACAGGTTTACTTAAGATAAGATAAGATAAGATAAGATAAGATAAGATAAGATAAGATAAGATAAGATAAGATAAGATCATTCTTTATTGTCTCAACAATGAAATTGAGAAATTTGTCTCGGGTAAGAACAGACATGACTGCAATATATACATAAAACAATTCTATAAAAGCAGCGACAAGTGACACTATTGCAGCAGTCATCATAAGTTAAGTTGTTTAATGGACAGTGGTACAATTGAGTATTTGTATCTATTACGCCTGCACGGAGGAGTTCTATAGCGTCTGCCAGATGGCAGGAGCTGAAATTCATTATGTAAAACATGTTTGGTATCATAAATAATCTTGACTGACTGTCTTCTTAATGACTGTTAAAATATCTCCTGAAGGGATTGTTGATGCCTTTTCAAATAGGAACTATAACTTTTACCCTTTATATCTTGTATTTTTCTAGCAAGGCATCGTCCTATTTTAGTGAAAAATAAATTTAATTTATTGCTAATTTATTTTCTGGGTCTAAATAAAATATCATTTATTGTTTTCCAAGTTTTCGTTGTGTATTAAAAAGCATTTCATGATACATCAGCTTAGCAGCTCTGTACTTCTTTTTAAAATACAGTTGTATTTTCTTAAGTTAATAGTTTCTACAGAATACCTTGTTGCATTGGGATTTGTCAATTTCATAAGTTTAAATAAGTTATCTCTGTATTTATTTGACCTAATTATACCTTTGGTTATCCATGCCGATTTGTTGTCTGTGTTTATTGAATGTAACTATTTTATATGACAGATGTTTTACATTAGCCATTTCTTCTATAAGAATGTCATAATTAGAATTTGGGTTTGAGAAAAGACTTTTGTCTAATTTGTTCATAATGTTTGATTTTGTAAACCCGTTTGCAAAATTAAACATAGCCTTTTCATTTAGTAAATGTATATATATTTTTTTATTTGGATGGCATTTGTTAAGTGGTAATAATAAATGTGAAGTATGGTTGATCATCTGAAAATTGTTTGATTAAAATTCCTGCTGTTGAATTTAACGTAGTTTGACTTAATTTACAGAAGAAATTATCTGTTAAGGTTCCGCTAAAGTTTGAAAATCTTGTTGGCAGTGTGATTTTTGGAAAGAAGCTGTGCTCGGCTAAGGAGTAAAAAACTTAATTTTAAGCAAGTTTATATTAAAATCTACAGCAATGATAACTTTGGAGTTGTTTTGATCAAATGTTGATAACAATAATGATAATTCATCTATGAATTGTTCATAGTTGACATTAAGATCCCTCGATGGTCTGTAAATGTTGCCCATTATCACATATCTTATTAGACCATCTCCAATAATTTCAATTAACTGTCCTTCCCAATGTTTATATTGATTATCTTTTATTAATTTATAATCATATTTGGCATGAATGTACATGATTGGTCCTCCTTTCGTACTACTAGATTTCCCCCGAGCAATGCAATTATAATCTTCTAATTGGATATGAAATATGTCATCCTGCTACCTGCCAACTCTCTTGGATACAAATAATGCTAAAATAAAATTTAAGTGAATGCAGTTCTTCAACAAAAGCCTCCAGCTCTTGAAATTTAGTATTGATGGACTGAATATTAGTACTAAATATACCAAGACGATTAATGCTAGTGTTTACCAAGAAATTGAAATTATCAATATCATATTATGAAGAATTTTAATTACTGGCGATAGCAGTTTCACCATTATTTAGGTGTAAAATGTGATTTAAACAATTGTATTGAAAACCTCCCTGGTACTGTAAGAATAGTTAAGTTAAATATGTCATCTAAGTTATATGTGTTATTGAATTTATCTATGTAATATAGTTTCAAATAAATAATTCGTTCATTTAGCAATATCTGATGCTTAATATGTAAATATAATGAATTAACATTTAAGTGAATTATAGTAAAATCAAGATTCACATTCTTAAGGTATGTCAAGAATGTGCTACAATAAAGACTGGAAAAGATGCATTGTGTGAAAATTATAAATAACAATAAGAAAAAGAGAAACGTTGCTAGCGGTTTGATGAGATTAAACAGAGATTAAACAGAGATTAAACAGAGAGACACTATTGTTACAGTTGCACTAAAATAAAATCGCAGTAAAATTGCACATATTAATTAAGCAGTTTCGCTCAAGCTGAGCTTAGAAGTGTAACAATAAAAATAACATAACGTAACATTCGATAAAATGTGCAAGAAACATGCAAAAAATTGGCCTGTATGATTACCCAAAAAATAACTCAAATGATTAATTGTGTAAAAAAAGAAATATTAGGTCAACCAACTATTACTCGTAAATTACACGTAATAATGAAATTCCAATTTCAGATGTCAATATGCTTAGTATGCATGTACCGTTTCATGATTCATGCCGCAACAGTACATAAACTTGCTTAAATAATAATAAATCAATAAAAGGCACATTGAAATGGGCTGGAATGTAAGTAGTAAACAATCGACCAAATAGTAATATTAATAATTGCACTTAAAAATAAATTACGAATATATCAGTATTGCGTGCATATACCATGGACATAAAAATATAAGTCCATGTGCTATTTCCCATATAGCACACTGCACAAAGCTTGTGCTGCAAATTAGTTTAATATGCAGCAGGAATTATAACAACGATTCACATAACGAAACGGCAAATGCACGTCAACTTGTTGTGTTTTTATCCAATTCTCAGTTCAAACTTGGAACAAATAATTACCTCCAGATTAAATAAATCAAAAATAATCACAAATCACTAGTTGATAAAATAACACACGAGTTATCGTTAATTAATGTGTTTCTTTGTTTTCAGGATAAACGTGTAGTGTTAACATCACTAAACTTTTGGAACAAATGTTTGTCGTGAGTTGAGTTTATGTGATAAACACTAACGACTTTGTGACAAGAATATATAAGTTTAATCTTTTATATCCAAAAATACATATTACTTGTGACGTCACCACTACGTGACTACGTCACAACTTTGCCGCGGTTCCTACTTATATCCAGCGCCAGCTACATTAGTAGCGAATGTAATGTGCCATAACCCGAGATAATTCGGACTATATAATGATATTTTTCAAATATGTTGGCAATGTTTGTTATATGCAGGGATCGAACTTAACGCTCGTCCCCGAGCCCGAGCCCGAGCCCGAGGCGAGTAGAAATTCCTGGGGATGAGTAACCTTTGGCTTTGCCGCCTTTACCTTTGGCCTACACTAGTCCCCCGGGCGAGTAGCTATTTTCCACTCGTTTTGTAACAATATAAATGCAAGCAATTTGATTTAGGCGTACATACATAAACGTAACACATTGTATCGAAAAATAAAATTTTTAATCTTCGTTCCCGATATATCAGATTTCGTAAACGAGCAGCCACTACTCGTTGTAACGTAGTCGAAAATCCGTGCACACGGGTACAAATATAGTACACTGAACAATACTAATTTTTAGCCGTCGACGTTGAAGGTGGGGAGAGTGACGGGACGGCGAAGAACACTGAGACTGAACTAAACATGAGAACGTATTGCAAGTATTGCTGTAAGTATGAGAAAGCAGGCAGTTTTGTCGTCGGCTCCCCAGTATTGAAATTGGAGAGTAGCAAAGCTCACAATAGTTCTGCAAGCCGTATGAAATGGGCTTTAAGAGAGAAAGCAGAGAGCAACCCAGGGTCAAGTTTGACGGACAAGACGATGGACCAACTGGGAATCATCACTGACATTGGTGACGTCATTGGTGATGGCTCTGATGAGTCGGAGATGGATGAAGATGCAGTTGCCCAAATCCTGAAAGATTTCATTCACTGACACTGCCTGGGGACATTGTGGAGGTTGACAACGTCCAGAACCTCGGGATCTGATTTAGTACTAATTGAATGAAATAATTACGTTGCATCGTCAATTATGAAATTGATATTTATTTATCCATGTTATGTTTAAGGAGCATTACAGGCCAACATACGAATTTGCATAAAGAGGTCGCATTTTGACGATGTCCACCAAAAATAGGGACTAGTGCTTTTTTATGGGGATGAGTAACGTATTAAGACTACTAGTCCCCATTGCGAGTGGGTTAAATTTCTTAATTTCGATCCCTGGTTATACGCCTCTTTACTGACGTGCGGCGTAAAAAGGTTTTTTGTAGACGCTCTGACATACCTATATCACGCCAGGGTCACCAATTGTCGTGAGTTCAGTTGATGTGATAAACACTAACGACTTTGTGACAAGAATATACAAGTTTATTCTTTTATATTAACAAATACATATTACTTGTGACGTCACCACTACGTGACTTCACGTCACAACGTTGCCTCGGTTCCTACAACTTGTCACGTGTACATGTATTAATATAATATTGTCGGTGGTGTATCGGTGCAGTGCATAATAAAATACCATGTTGCAAAAACTAATTTGTTTAACAATACTAAATGAACAAACAAACAAAAAGGTCTAACCATAAATAATGATACATTTTAATCAATCCATCCACCTAAATACGAATATTAAATAAAAATAGTATATGTACAATAGTGGCGTTTCTAGATCAGGTTCCGTGAAATAGCATTATGTCATTGAGCATAGAATGTGAATTTGCGTAAAGCCATAGTTTAGCAACAGTTTTAAAGTTTGTCACATAGATGCAACTGTCACCAGTCAATACAATTTCCAAAGACAGAGAGCAGGGTAGTCTGCTTTTTTCCGTAGCAGTGCTTTCTGCACTTTCAGCTCTTCATATCAGCAACCATGAGCAGGACAGGGTCATCTTTGTCCAGGTTGGTCAGTTCACCGGCCCACTTCACGCGTCCTTGCTTGTCTGAAGTAATCGGTCAAGGCTTCTCTTTTTGCTCTTCGCCGCTCTCGCCATCACTAGCACTTTCAGTCGCGTCGCTTTGTCCTTCTTTGAACCTGAGCAGCTGTGTTCCAGCATTGTCCATCGTGACGTACTCTTCGATGCTCATGACGTCACGTAGCTCCAACGTGTTGTTTTCGTGAAGTAAATCCGCTAAGTCATGCAGCGTCAAGTCATCTTCGTCGTCTTCGGTGTCGGCTGCAATCGTGTTTGCTGGGAAGCCGGACAATGCAAAGCATTTTGTCATTGTCGACGCCTTTGTCTCCTTCCATGCGGGAGCTACGCACTGAGAAGCGTCAAGGACATTGACGCAGCGAGCCACGTCGGATACTCTGTGCCAATCATCGTCGTGTGAGCACTGCTCGCAGAAGCCGCTTGCGATAGAGTGCCTTGACTGCGCGTATGATCCCCTGATCAAGTGGTTGAAAGCGTGATGTTGTATTAACAGGAACACATTTCAGCGTCACGTTCTTCAAAGTGACATCGGACGGGTGGGATGTCGCATTGTCCATGAATAGCAAAACTTTGCATTTCTGCCGTCCCATGGCACGATCAAATTCAATGATCCATTCGATGAAGAGCTGACGATTCATCCACGATTGTAGGCACACTTCGCAGGCAATTGGTTGACGTCGATATTCTTGAAGCAGCGCGGTTTCGCAGCTTTGTCAACCACCAACAGCTTGTATAAACATGTCCCGGTTGCATTACAACACAGCAGAGCGATCACACGTTCCTTCGACCGTTTCCTTCCTTTGCACTATTGATCCTTGATTGCTAATGTCTTGTCGGGCAATGCACGGCAGAACAGTCCCGCCTCGATGCAGTTGTATATGTTGTCATGCTTGTAACCATCGATGATCGATGGAATTAGCCGCTTCCCGACATCGATGGTCACGGGGGAAACGTCGGCAGCTTCCCCGCAGACAACGTGGAAGACAGTGCTACGTCGCTTGTGGAATGATTCAAGCTACCTGTTCTCTAGTTGCCTTGCGTATTCGAGAGCTTTCTCCTGTCCCGTCGGGTCAGTGAGTCGAATGTTCTGTGATCGTGCTGTCTGGAATCACTCCCAGCACTCGACGTTCACGTCTTCGTTGTCAGCCCTCTGCAGCTTGCGTTTGCGGTCGAGGCAGCTGTTCTGTTGACATTCGAGCAGTAACAGTTCTGCTTTTTTCTCGAGGATCGACCTGGCCTGTGTTCGGCCAGTACGAAACTCGTCGGCGGCAAGATTTGCCCAATTCTTCTGCCTTGATCAAGTCAACCTTGTATCGCAAAGTCAGCGCGTTAATTTTTGTAGACATGATAACTAGTACTGCATTATATAGCGCAGTCAGGTCAAAGCTGTTGTGACTGCCAGTTGGATGTGGGCCATCAGTTAAGTTGATGAAATCAATCACTGCACCAGGAATTGCTTTGATGGCCAAAAGTAACCAAGGTATGAATATTTAGACTGCTCGCGGAGAACCTGGTTGACTTGGAGGATTTTCAATACACTTTGAACTGCCCGCAAGCGATGGGCCGACAATGAATGGTTGGCCGATATGCTGCTGCTTTTATCAAATTATCTTTGTGTCGCAAAGTTAGCGCGTTCCTTTCCTGGTAACTGTGGAATGGGCCGAATGGAGTAAACTGAAGTAATACTTTATTATGATAGCGCAGTCAGTTCAATGCTACTGTTACTGCCAGTTGCATGTGGGTCATAAATTGAGTTGATGAAATCAATCGCTGCCCCAAGAAAAGGCGAGCTGGAATTGCTTTGATGGCCAAAAGAAGCCAAGGCTTGAATATTGAGACTGCTCGCTGTGATTCTGATTGACTCGGATTATCAATGCACTTTGAACTGCCTGATAGCGGTGGGCTGACTATGAATTATTGGCCAATATGCAAGTCAACTTTGAGTCGCAAAGCCAGCGCGTTCCTCTTCGTAGATATGATAATCAGAGCTTTTGTATATACTAGCTCTGTGATATTTCTGGAATGACGCATTTCGGGAAACTCCGCGAACAGGCCGCCGAAAACGTTTCCGAGGATCTTATTAAAATGCAGTAAACACATATTTCATGTTTATGATCATTCTTATGTGTATGTTAACAAAGTTACTTGACAATAATCAGGCACACATATAACATTATGACCTTTTTGTTTTAAAAACGGCAACATCGTGTGACGTCAGTCGCACAATACGGCGGTTGGTTTTAAATAGCATTCGTTGTTGCCCGAAGGTAGGGCCGGAATGATACACCGGTGTATCGCGATACACACCGCACGGTACGGTACACGATACACAATATCCGTATCGCAGTACACTATGATATGCGATAGCGGTAGGCAAAATATTATTCGCGTCACCTTTGTGAAACGTTCGACGGCTGTGTATCGATAAAATAGCGAAATATAACATGTAGTACGTTACCCACATATACATCTAACTATAATCTATGTAAAATCTTTACACTATTTTTTTCAATGCGCGCGTTTGGACCTCACGTGAGTGACGACGTGACGTCTGTCGTATCGTTGTCTTGTCCACGTGATACATAAACGTGTGTTTTACTGTTGTTGTATCATTCTAGTCAGTGTATTCTGTATCGCGATGCGTGTCGTGTCGTCACCTTTGTATCGCGATACGTATCGTAACGTGAAGTAGTGTATTGTTCCAGTACTACGGCCGAAGATATACTTATTCACAATCCATTATTTAGACCAAATTTCTTTTATATATTAACTACATTATGCAGATGGTATTACACAGAATAAATACGTAGTGAAGTTAGTGCGTATCAGCGGTGGTTCAGCTGGCCCGAATCGCGGGTCGCGGGATTGTCAATGAATTTTGAGCTCTCCGCACGCGACAGGGTCAGGGTGACTATGAATGGTTGGGTCCAAATTCCCTGTTCATTGTCCAAATTGGCCAGGTGCCGGTGTCTGCTATGGACAGTTGGTGGACAGTGTTAACTAGTAGGAAGTAATTTGGGACTTTCAAAAGTATCCGTTATAAACAGGGGTCCGTTATAAACAGGTGTCCGCTAAGGCAGGTTTTACTTTACTAATAATTAGTTGCTCTTGAAACTGGTCACTGTCAACCCAACGTAATTATATCTTTATAATGATAAATAATAAGTTACGAAACAAGCAGCAATCAGGATAAATTATAAATACAGGGAAAATTAGGTGAAGTTACCAAAATTACAGGAAAAAAATAGTAGTACATATTAATTTGAATTGTCATAGCCACTTATAGCACATGCCTTTAATGCAGATGCAAACCATTTTGTATTAGGTTTATTTTGAATATCACATGGAACTTTATTCCAAATCAATAAACCTTTACAGAATAGACTGTTTGATTATATAACAGTAGAACCACTGATCGGACGTATATATCTAAGTTGGCTTGCATCGTGATTGTGAATGCCATGGGTAAATATAAAAATATTTGAAAATGAAACTGGTAGGATGCTATGGATATAATTGTACATAAATTTAGCAATTTCAATTTGATAGATATCCTGCAATTTTATTAGATTTAAGTGTGTAAAGAGGGGATGAGCGAGTTCACGGAAGCTTGTTTGAAGAAAAGCACGAACAAGTTTTTGCATGATAAAAATGTTGTCGTGTGGACTTTATATGTAGATCCCCACATAATTATTCCGTACGTCAAGTAGGGATAAAATAAAGTGTAATAAAATATTTTTGGGAGGCAACTGGAAGAAAGTGGTTCACTGTATTTATTGCATATAAAGCGCTGGTCAGTTTTTTCTGCATGTATTTATGTGTTCCTGCCAATCCAGTTTTTCGTCAATATAGAGGCCTATAAATTTATTGCAACGTGTTGGCTTAATTATCTTATCAGACATCATTAAAACTGTTTCTCCCCATTTACAGGATGGGATCTAGAAAATAACATATATTTATCTTAGATACATTTACAAATAGCTTATTTGCATGAAACCAGTCAGCCAAGACCTCGAGTTCTCTGTTCTTGTCATTGTATAGATCATGAATTAGTTTTCCACTCATGTACGCGGTGGTGTCATCCGCAAACATTTAGACATGAAGGTAGATCGTTTGTATATTAAACAAACAAAAGCAGACCAAGGAGAGACCCCTGTGGGACATTATACATAATATTACGGGGAAGCGAAGTACTGTTATTACAACTAACATATTGCTTCCTATTTATGAGATAGCTTTAAACCATTTGAGTGGAAAACTCCTTATCCCATATCAATCAAGTTTATGCAAAAACCTGATGGTCTGTTGTATCAAATGCTTTACTTAGATCAAGGAAAATAGGATTGAGTCTTTTTTCTAAAGCGTTTACAACATCAATATCAAGGATGTTGCGGCATCGGTGGTTGAGTGTTTCTCGCCGAAACTGTATTGATTCTCATTGAATATATTATTTTTCTAAAAGTCCTTCTATGTGCCACCTTTCCTAACATATTTGAAATAATGGGTAGCACGGATATAAGTCTATAGTTAGAAACTAAATGTTTGACTTGTAGACAGGCAAACTGTTTGCCATTTTAATTTCATCGGGTACAATACCTTTACTTAAGGATTTGTTTATCCCTATAGGTAGGGATATTTGCTCGTCTGCATCAGTGGGATTCATAAACATACTTCTTGGCTTTTTGGCAGGACTTTTTTGTATATATCTGGTGAACTGATTTTTGGGTGCAGGGATTGTATTAACATTAGGACTAACGTCTGTGAAGAAATTACAAAATGTACTTGAAATTTTATCAGGATCATTAGTTAAGTCATTGTTATATTTAAAACACGTATGCTTCAAATGACAGGCCACTTCAAGTGGCTAAATTTCATAACGATAAATCAGATCATTTAGGGTAGTTATTTGTAACTCCTAAGATGATAGCTAAGAAAATTAAGAAGATGAAAGATAATAAATCACCTGGAGTTGATGGGATACCACCAAAACTGCTTAAGGGAATTGTACAAAAAATTAGTACACCACTTGCAAGTGTTTAACTTGTCACTAGAAGAGGGAATACTTCCTTTACAATGTTCCAATACAAAGAAGCAAACATTACAACGTTATTTAAGAAGGGATCGAGGAAAAAGTCAGAAAATTATAGACCAGTGAGTTTAACATCAGTTGCAAGCAAATTATTAGAAACGTTCGATGCATTTGTGTTTTTTCTTTCATGGAAAACGTTTGATACAGATAAACAAAGTTTATAGGATGATCAAAATAAGTTGGTTAAATTATCTGAAAAATAGCAAATGTTATTAAACTTTGGGACGCGTAAATGTATACACATAGGACACGGAAACATGGACGAAGAATATAAAATGAGGGGTGCTGTACTAGATAGAACCACACAAGAAAAGGACTTGGGAGTTACAAATAGTGCCGACATGAAAGTTTCAGACCAATGTGGGATTGCTGCTTCAAAAGGTAATCAAATTCTAGGGCTAATTAGGAGAACTATCACATATAAGAAGAAACAGCTAATTGTACCCCTGTACAAAGTGGTAGTTTTAATTTAATGACTGTATATTTGTATATTCTTCTGACCAGCGTCGCTACATTATATTATTAATTACATTTGTACATGAAAAATAAAATTAAGGCAGACAGTAGGCAGTTTGGCAACTTTTAATTCATGAATTCACTGGTATTGATACACCATAAATTACGTTATAAAGTGTCACATCCCAGTCAGCGTGTGCATGGATATGTTACCAGTGTTTGTTCAACATAACGTTCACAAATGTGCATAAGGCATGGATTACATATAATGTCATAGCCATCGGGACCATTACAACGCTTATAAGCTCGACTCATTTTAATGTTGTGATCATTCAACCTGGAGATGTGTGTACAGCAATAACAAAATAATAATGAAAAACAGCGAATGTTTCAAAACAAATCACATTTCAAAGCAGTAACACAGTGGCTTTCAAACTGTTGTGTGTAAATACTAATCACTTAGTGATAACAAACAGGTTGAAAATTATACATATATAGCAAGTCCAACGACAAATTACATAATGCTAGTACAAGGCACAATCGAGGTTCCAATTTCAAAACATAGCCTATCTGTAATGAAATGTAATAAAGCAGTGACCACATCAAGATAAATTATGGTACGAAAACACACACAGTATGTTAACAGACATGATCATATAACTTATCCAAAAGTAATTTCATAACACGAAACATAAACAATAATACTGTTATGTATACGCCAACAAATATTAGTAAAGGTAATCAATATTTTACTTATTATATGGCACATTTGTTTGAAGAAATTTACATGTACTTTAATGTATTGCTTGGCCTAAGTAACATATAAAGGTAATGGTACCTCTTATATAGCACGGTATCCAGTCCTTAGGACTGCTCAAAGTGCTTTACACTTCACCCCCTGGCAGACCTGTTCATTCCAATGCCATCTCGACTTCTCTGGGAAGCATTCAGCCACGCTGACTCTTTGTCAACATATCCACCACTGTCTATAGCCAGGTATTCATTTACACAGTTGAGTGAACTGAGGCAAGGTGGGGGGAATAAAACTACCCAAGCTTCAAAACAGCAGCAAGAGGATTGAAACCCGGATTCTCTCGATTGACAGTCCGTTGTTCTACCCACAATGCAACAGTGCCACACAACATATAATAAAGCACAGAGAAAAAAGGAGAAAATAAAAGAATGACAGTCAAAAGGCATATGATAAATTGTGCACCTCTTACAGTGATTTATGTGTTTGGTTCATTAGCGAGTATGTTCACAGACGTGTACTAAATAAGCAAAATTGTATGATATACAAATTCAAACCTAAATCGTCCTTCACGTCTTCCTTCATGAAACATTTCATCTGTTTTGGCAGCAGTAACTCTTAAATTTCACCGATCACTAATGCGTCAACAACGTCCCCCTTTTTTAGATTTGTCAGATCTTCTGTTTTTGGTGGTAGCATCAAAAGCGCATTGGCTGCACGCATACTCAGTAGCCGACTGCTCATCTGACCTCCGGTACTTGTGGCCAATGGCAGGTCACTGCCCTGTTGCCACGACAACTCGCAACGGTGATATTCGGGTCTCTGATCCAGCCTCATGTCGGCTGACAACTGAAAGGAAGGTTGAAAATTATACTGGAGAGGTTTCGAGAGTGTTACAGGTGTTTTTATTGTTTAAGATGGCAGACATAGCCCAAAATACGATCGACACTGGAACCTCGTTTGTCTGCCCACAGGTTCACAAGGGTTTTGGCTGGATTAACAAAGTGTGTGAACTGGTGAATGACAGAATAGTTAAGTACCGGTAATATAGAGTGTGTCAAAATTTTTTCACAAAAATTGTGTGGATTATTGAATCAAACAGAGAATAAAAAAACCGGACTAACAACTTAAGTAATGAGGTTTCAATGTATTTTGCTTGTGTTTACTGAAATTCCTGTTGACTTATTGGAACCTGGAAATTGTTATCAATCATGTGGTTTCAATCACTGCAGATATTAAGGTAACATAAATCTGTTAAGGCTGAAATTTAGTATTTGAATGTGTCTTACTACTTTCTACAGACGAAAGGAACAAACGTTTCATAACAAAAGAGCTTTCAGTTGTCATTCTTGTAATTTACTACTACAATTCTCCTGCAATGTTATATGTGGCAAATGCATGGTAATAAATATAACAATCTTGGTAATGGGTGTGCCTAAAAATAAAATAGTTATAGTTCTTTGGATTTTCAGAAGTTTGAAACACCAAATGAGGTAACGTTTATACTGGCAACACAAGCATAATACATATTAAAGATTAAACAGTAGTTTACTGCAGTGCCTACATTTGCTTTGATGACTGTGGCAGAGGGGTGTTTCCGGCCACCCATATTGCGGATGGACGGCAGTACGTAGAGGTTGCAGGTGACAATGGCAGAGACAGGGTTCCCAGGCAGGCCAAAGAACAACTTCTTGCGATCACCGAAAGTCAGCGTTGCAAATGTAGTTGGCTTTCTGAAAGCACAAATATTCAGCACATTTACATACAAATTTGGTTGAATTTATATTCCGTACCCGGTACACACTCCTTCAAGAGAGCCTAGACTGCTTCGATCATCCAGTTCTGATCTGTGTGTTGTTACCAGAGTAGAAACAAACACCGAAACTAGCTAGCTTTCTTGGCTGCTGCACCAACTATTTGGGATTCACCCCCTGTTAGTGTTACGTCAGTAGGAAATATAATAAAATTTCCCCATCACCTGAAGACATGTCTTTTTAGCCTTGTTTACTTAGCTCCGAAGTGTAATCATCCATCTGTTAGCAACTTTAACATTGTATACTGATATTGAGAATGCCTAACACTTTGGTTTTGATATTATTCTGAGCTGGAGTTCCCAAGGAATTTGGTGCAACAGAAGTCTTTGTATTGTATTGTATTGTCACTGTAATTAATAACAATCCATTGCTATTTGACGACATTAAAAACTGAACAATGACAATAAGGATTTTAAGACGCATAAAGATAGTTGTTACACCATAGCAAAGCAGGTTCATACCGGGGTTTCATGGAATGTTTACTTACCCTGGTTTCATAAAGACCCTAGCGAAGTGAACTGTGGCCTCCAAGTCCGCACACAGAACTGCCTTAATGAGATCCTGAAGCCAGAAACAAGACACTCGTAGTAGACACATTAGACGTAACAATGCTAAAGTTAGAAACTAGATGGATAATCAAGAAAGCTATACAGGCCACAGCAAATGATAATGAGTATTATCATATTGTGCCTTTCAAATGATAATGAGTATTATCATATTGTGCCTTTCAAATGATAACGAGTATTGTGCCTTTCAAATGATAATGAGTATTATCATATTGTGCCTTTCAAATGATAACGAGTATTGTGCCTTTCAAATGATAATGAGTATTATCATATTGTGCCTTTCAAATGTGTCTGGACATTTCTGCCAGCAAATGACAATGTCCTGAGGGCAAATATTATTTGTAATAGTCTTAATGTAGGAATGGATTAGTATGGAGTGTTTCATCCAGAATCTACACCCTACTGATATCTCTGTACAAAATTAAACATTTTTTAAAACAAAATCTTCTTGAAATTGGCTAGGAGCTTTAATGTTGCTGTCATGTGAAAGCAGCCTTTCCAATATCTCAAACATTGGCCATATATGTTTTGGTAATTCATCTTAAATATTGGCAACTCTTGTTTGCCATGTATGTCTTTAATAATGATCAGTGAAATATATCACGAAAATATTGCAATGTACATAGCTGCCAACCTTTAGAAACCCCAAAACAGAATATTTGGTTCGGGAGGGGGGCTTGCAGAAGCAGGGGTTAGGGGGCCAAACCCCCAAAAGCTAAAGAAAAAATGCCATTTACAACACTCAATTTCCTGATACCCTTTACTAACTCAAAGAATGCACACAATTAACATTCAATAAAACAGTCTTTTGACAGGCTAAAACAGTAAAAGGATACTTTTTAATCTTTGGCATATTCTTAATTGCACACAATTCCTGAACTTTTGAATTCTGTGCATGTTTTGAAGACTTCGCATGCTGCGTTATGTTGATGTTGATATCACAGCGACTGATCGTGCAAAATTCGTAGCTATTTGCCAGCCGTAATGTTTGCACGAACGTAAAATCTGTCTGGTACCGCACAAGGAACCACTGTTTTTGTGGCACTTGTCTAGAATCTGGGCTCACCTCAATTTCGATGTTATTAACATGCAATATGTACAGTAGCCATGCACAATGCATGCTGAACTACGGAACAAGTAAATAATTAAACATGATATGCGTAAAAACACATTTAATCGCCTTTTTCGAAGCTCGAATTCGCATATTTAACGTGCACTGAGTGCCATATTGCTCTCTTTATTCGCAAGATGGCAACACTTAAAGCAAGGTAACTGTGCGAACTCAAGCATCGATAAAGGTGATTAAATGTGTTTTATGCACTTTGTTAATAATTTACATGTTCCGTTGTTCAGTATGCATTGTGTATGCATTGTGCATAGTTAATGTACAAACTGCATGTTAATAACGGAGGCGGGCCAGGATTCTAGACAAGTGCCATTTTTGCTTTTATGGCTGATTTGTTGATGCATTTTCGGCCGCATGTACTATTGGCAACTCAGTACTGTTCTCACACCGTGAGCGCTTGATCAATAAAGAAACAGGAAGCGAAGCAGCCACTCACGCATGGTATATCTGTATTGTAGATTATGAATTGGAGAAAAAACTACCAAATAAAAATCATTGAGCGGAAGTTTTCAGAGAACGGGATATGATCTGCAAATTCGTTTTTCTGTATGCAGATTTTGAAACTGGAAAGAATACACGAAAAACGGAAGGATCGGCAGCTATGTATGCAACAACAACAGTGATTGTAGATGCACTGACCTTTTCTCCCATTGAGACGCCCCCTGACGTAACGAGCACATCAACCTGCTCAAGAGCTTCCTGGATCTGCTTTAGTAAAGACTCTGGACTGTCAATCAAACAACTTTCCATAATACCAATGGTCAACTCACAGCAAAATCAATTTCCTCACATTTTCAACCTGGGCACATAATTTGAGTTGGATAAAACCATATGGATTAGAAAGACTGCACTCATGCAGTAATGAATTGAGACAAGGGAGGATATTGATTCAGCCACATATGGGGCAGCTTGCTTGCCATACCATCTGGCGAGCAGAAGAAGAACTAGAATTCAGATCCTGAAGAAGGCGACCGATGGATGCAGAAACATTGAAACTACTTAAATTATTCTCCCAAATTTATGAACATTTTCCCCAACGTAAGTTAAGTATACTGACGTATCTTGTGCAATGCCCAGGTCGACGACAGGTACTTGGCGCTGTCGGAGGGCAGCCAGAAGGGTGATGCGATTGCTATCCCGGATCTTTCCTGGCTGCAGTGGGGCGTCAGGCTCCACCAACTGTTGCACAATAAGACAACACCTATGTAAACACATGTTCTGCTTTGTGTTGGTTGATGCGTTTCATCAGCAGTTTTCCAAGTTATCTACACATCATTTCTAAGCATCATCTGTGTCACTACGTATAACCATTATATCAGAGGATACAGCAGTTGCATCAGTCTCTGCAATGTGGTTGACTATGGATGTATTTTTGACAAGAATAATTAAATATAATTGTATTTTAGGTTTCAGGTTTATAAATATAACAGTTAGAAATAAGATGATTCGTAATTCCTAAGATCAGAGGATGAATATAATTTGCACCTGCCTCGTTGCCTGTTGACATCACTCCAACAGTCGGCAGTTTGTAGCAGCAGACAGTGCTGACACCTACAGTTGCGAGAAGGCCCAACTCTGCAGGACCGAGTCTTGTTCCAGCTGACAGTATCTTCTCGTTTACAGAGATGTCACAACCAATGGGTCTACAATGAAACATTCAGCTTATAGGCTTGTCACCTGACAACTGATAGATACCGTGGACTGACTACACATTATTCATAGGCATCCGTCTATCTTAAAAGATAATGGAGCTGCGCCATGGGTAATAATCAATGTTCCGCACATCTGCTGTGATTAAAAAGTCAGATGTTTGAGTGACATTCTGTTACAGATGCTACAGTTTGATGTAGAAGTGTGGTAGTTCTTTCTGCGTTCCTGAATGAATCTGGCATACCACTAGGGTCTGTGTTCGGCCCAATTATTTTCTCCATTTACACTTTGCATTTGAGGGCCATATTCAGGAAACATAACCTGCAATACCATCTGTATGCAGATGACATTCAGCTGTACAGACTTCACCGGAACGCAGGATGGAGAAGCTTCGGATGCAGTCGACTGCGTTGAGCGATGCATCGAAAAAGACCGCGAGGCTATTGTCATTGCAGCACCAAACCAGAAACACATCCCATGTGTTAACATGTGCGAATGTAAAGTTGCCACATCACTGACGATCCGTAACATCAGGATTACCATCAACTGTGGCTTAACAATGTTGTCACACTTGTCTTGCATGTGTCAGTCAGCTTACTTTCAACTATACATGTCAAAGATCAGATACTGTCTGCCCACTGATGCATGCAAGACACTAGTCCATACCGTAGTAGCACTGTGATTGGACTACAGCAATGCAGTCTACGGCATTACTGAGACTCTTGTGACCAAGCTACAGATGGTGCAGAATTTGGCAGCCAGATTGATCGTGCGACAGTGAAAGAACCAGCATATAACACCTGTGCTGATTGAGTTACGTTGGCTTCCCATTTGCTGGAGGATCCACTACAAACTACCGGTCAATGTTTTCTATGCTTTGCATGGCCTCGCACCAGGTTACATGTCTGACATACTGACCCAGTAGGCATCTACCCACAACCTTCGATCTGCTGATCTGTATCTGCTGCTAGTGCCACAATACAGACTGGAGGGCTATGACAGACGTGCTTTCTCTGTGTCAGGACCGACATTATGGAATGCTTTGCTGTGTAAATTTAATAACATATTGAATACATTTTTATTTAGGCGTGCATATTTCCAGTGAGGATTAACTGTAAAGAGGACAGTTTTTATTAATATATTTTATCCATTTATTTACTATAATTATTTATTTATTATATTTATTAATCTTAATAGAATACTAATTTTTAATATATTTTTTAACTATGCAATATTAGTTATTATTTTATGACTGCATGCATGTTTCGTACACACCTATGAATGGGCTGGTCCCAGATATATGGCGCTTTATAGATTTTAGTAATAATAACATCACTCTGCACAATCGGTGGCCAATTGTTGTGGTCTGCAGACACCTAGTAGATGCTACCTATTATACATAACCTATGTACATATTACACACAGAGGTTAATCTGAATTAAACTGCTACTTTCATTAGTGCATCCAAGTTACTTTACTTGTCCTTCTTCTAAATATTGCTTAGATTTGGTCAAACATATATTAATTAAAAAAGTACATTAGTTGTCTGAAAACTTGTGCAGGAAACATACTCAACATACTCTAAATTGAGTCATTCAGTATGATTGAAAACAAGCCTTGGGAGAGACTCTTCTTACCTAATGTCCTGCCCAACAGATGGTGTCTGGAGTATTTCTATCTCTAGCTCGACAGCACCATCACTGGTTTCCAACAGCAACTTTGTATCTTCGACTTGAACGACAGCATCTGCCCCAGGAGGCATAGGTGCCCCGGTACTGATCCTCACACAATGGCCCTGGGTGACAACCCTAGTTGGCTGTGGACAGGAACAAATATACAAAAAATGAACAAACTGCAGGAGAATTACAGGAGGGTGGATAGATGGAGGATAAATGACCCGAGGGAAGAGATTGGGATGCAGTTGAGTTTAGTGGGAAGAATAGTAAGTAGCTGGATGATGTGGGGAGACTGGTGCATATGAAAGTGGGCCGACTACCAAAGAGAGCACTGGCGGTAGAACAACGAGGCTGCAGGAAAAGGTGCAGACTACAATTAAGATGGGAAGATACTCTAAGAGGGATGCGAGAAAGAACTGTGGAGAGAAAGGCAGAGGGGATGAACTGTGGAGAGAAAGGCAGAGGGGGATGAACAGTGGAAAGGTGGAGGGGGATGAACCATGGAGAGAAAGGCAGAGGGGGATGAACTGTGGAGAGAAAGGTGGAGGGGGATGAATCGTGGAGAGAAAGGTAGAAGTGGATGAACCGTGGAGAGAAAGGTGGAGGGGGATGAACCATGGAAAGGTGCAGGGGATAAACTGTGGAGAAAGGCAGAGAGGGATGAATCATGGAGAGACAGGTGGAGGGGGATGAACCATGGAGAGAAAGGCGGCCAATACGAAGCAGTGGAAAATGTCAACTACCCCGTATGAATGCTGCAGACCATGAACTAGTCGGTCTCACCCTTTTATAAAAAAAGAACCACGAGGATGCATAAAATGCAAATGAACCTATTCTAGTTAGACTTGCTCAGTTCCTCACAGAGAGCTGTTTTTGGCTATTCTTTGTGTTCTCACATTAGCCAAGAGCACTGTTATGTCTGAGTTGGGACCTTTAACACAATTATAAATCAAGCCTGCAGATATTGACTGTCAGAATGATAGCTCGTGCATGGATTTGCTACCAACTTCATTGAATATGGGTAACAGTTATTGTATTGGTGGCAGCATATGGCAGATCAATCACACAACCCATGGATTTGCACATCTTACTGAGTGGTGGTAATAGTTTGCAAAAATAAAAATGGGCTGTACATGTAAAGCACAACTGGTAGAGCACAAAGCTGATATTATAATTTGTACAAAGTGGACTGTATGCAGATGAGATAAGTAGGCAATAAATAAGGTTGATCATAAGCTTTATCTGTACAATGGTCTGGCAAATAGCCTTTGTCCAATTGAAATGTGTACTCTGCGTGTTGTTCATACCAACGATCCTGCTGTAGAGTCGCCAAGCACGATTCTAGCACCCGCCCCGTCAGCCGCTGAAGGAAACGTTGGAAGAACATCAAAACAGATTAAACAATTATGATTGAAACTAACAGAAGGTGAATAGAAGCGAAACATGTGTTATATGAATACCATCGTTTAATTTAATGGCACAAAACATTTGGACGTTCAAAGTAATTATGACGCAAGATTCACAGGAAGGAAAATGGCCAGATTTCAATGTAGCCAAAAATCTGAAATATTATTAGGCATAACTGATAGTTAAACTATCAGTTATGCCTAATAAATAAGTGTAGACATCTTAACTGACAAAAGAGGGGAAGCTTCATGTAAGTTTTAACTTCTGCTTTCCCTTTTTCTAGCTTGTTAAATTCAAAGAACTAAACATAAACTGATATGTGAAACTGTATTGATGCTGGAATTGTTTATAGCATTTTATTATAGTTATACATTGAAAAGAGGTGTGAAGTTACCCGTGAAGTATTGACGCTTACAATATTACATAATGTCTCACCAATGACTGCATATCCATCTTTAACGGATGCTGGAAATGGTGGCAGAGGTTCTTTGGCAAATATATCCTCAGCCAACACCAACCCAAGTGCATCTACAACAGAAACACATTCGATTACATTTAGTAATAAAATGTACATAAAACTGACGTAGGCCGGTTTCATTTTAAATTTCTGTAAAATTAAACTGGCCTACATCAGGTCAAAAAGTTGTCTGTCAGGATGTTAGTTTGTGCGTGGGTTTGTTGTCAATTTGACAGAATGGGTCGTGTAAATCCCCTTGCGAGACCAATTAGTGCAACTACGATTGGGTCACTGGAATTGGGACTGTCTAATTCCCCCCGACTGTTGGTCGCAATTTTGAAGCAGTGGCCAATTAGTGACCACTGCGACCTGTTGCACCCATCGTGATCTTTCATAAAAGCTCAAGTGAGGATTTATGTGAGTCAATAGGTCGCAATGGCAGTGTCGCCTGACCAACTGGCGCACAAATTGGTCGTGTAAATCGGACTTTATGCACACAAAATAGGTTTAGTGCAACAGACCCAGGAACCATCTACAAGTCACGGGACACTAGAGTGTGTTGAAGGCTGGTGGACGTACCCTTGAAGGACAACATTTCTGTGTGCAGCAGGTCGGAATGTGCCAGAACCGTGGTGACAGCCTCGTCCACAGAGATCATGGGGTAGGGCGACTCTCGGTGCCTGTGCGCCACCCTTGTCAAGTCAACAGCACCTACACAGGGCAACAAAAAGTCATCAAGTCCTTCTGTTGACAATTACGAATAAACTTCATACACCTTCAATCATCTAGTTCTAATCTACTTTTTGTTCCCAGATTTGAAAAAAGTGGAACTAGGGCTTTCTTGGTTGAATTAGGCGTCACATATCTACATCTACTGCTAAAACAATATAAACAGCACTAATTAGTAGCTGCCTTCACTATTATAATTCACTACTAAATACCATTGCTAAAAGAGACTTGGCTACAAAATTGCCTGGCACGCCTTTTCACCATCACTACCTAAACAGTTACACTGGCTTCCTGCTACTTATCAAATTAACTTGAAGCTGTCCACTCTTACACTCTATCTACACAACAACCATCCTATTTGGCTACTTATTGTGCCTAACACAAAACTTAACTTGGGCAAACATGCTTTCTCTGTCGCTGCGCCTAGGGTTTGGAATGAATTCCCTGTCACTTAGAAAACATCTGAAACTACAGCTATCTTCCGAAAAAAACATATTTCCACCATAAATCTTTGGTTGTCCCTCATTCTTATAATGACTTTTACGCGTCCCTGTTCATGATTATGCTTAATGATTCTGTTTTGTTGCTCCTCTGAGCTCAGGTTCCTGAGGATATAGGCGCCATAAAGGTTAACTATTATTATTATTATTATTATTATTGGTGTACTCAAAAAGTGCTCAATCTCGGCCTAATGAGGTGTAGTTAAAATACATGACTGAAATATGAGATGACAATGTCTCAGCAAAGAGAAAAACATTGTGTAAATAAACATACTCTTCCCACCATGGTTATGATGACAGGTGCCATGGGAATGATGGTTGCCATGGTGATGGCTGTCATCCACTTTGGGGTGATGTTCACCATGGTGATGTTTCCCAGTGCCGGGGTGATGGTCGCCATGGTGACGCCTGTCGTCACCAGTCACATGATGGCTGTTACCAGACAAGCATCTATCGCCATGGCGATGGGCACTATGCTGAATAAAGTCAAGATAGGAAAGTGTCAATCATTTCTATTAGTCAGGTGCTACTGACAAGTTAACACATCAATCAGCTAAGGGGCTATACCTTATGTCAGCATACAGACAGTCAATTAGCACTGTGCAATGATTATGTATGTGCTGCCCTCTTTTGAACAATAGAAAAACATTTTCACTGCTATACGGTTTCAAGTTATTTGACCTGAGCGACACCAGCGCTTTACTCTGAGTGAAACCTAGTATTTTACAATACTATGAGTCTCTGATCCACTCATTTCAGATAAACATTCAAGCTGCCTATCCAGACACTGACAGTGACACCAAAATGGTGCCTGGGTTAAAATTGTTGCAGTGACGAACGTGTTAAGGCATGATTACAAACAACACTGTAAGAGCTCTATCATAACTCGTGATTCGTGAACATTCACATAATGTGAAAATAGTTTTTATGCAATAACCAACACAAGTGTATTAGATAATTGAAATAGGCAAAATTATGACGTTTACTACAAAGTGAACTGCTTATCATGCAGCCATTTTGGGAATACAGGAATGTAAACAGCCCCGTCTGAAAAGTCCACATTCCTACAAACATGAATATAACATATATACATCCAAAAATGTTTCTTACATTGTAATGAAATAAAAACCATCACTATGCTTATAAACATAAAATATACGCAAAGAACATAATATTCACCACCAATACACACATTTAATTACAAATAAGATGGGGCCATTTCGCCACAAGGTCACCCACAAACCTGTGACCACCCCACCATATTAAACATGAAAACAGTTTTTACTGCATAATTAAAGAAACTGATGACTGATGGAAAACAACGTGTACTCAGACCAGGCCTGACTGAGACTTACCTGTGAGTGACTGTGTTGTGCTGTAGCTTGTTGTCTGGTGTGTTGCTCATTGTTGGGTGTTTGGGGACTTTGCATGGCTGCATGCACAGATGATACAGTGTTCATGTTGTCATGCAGCAGGTCAACAGCGTGGGAGAGAGATGGTGTGATAAACTCCAGACATTCCTGTGTGGAACAAGCAAGAAATTAGTAAATGACTGCTACATTTTGCAGGCAAATTTGAAAGTTGCTCTTTATTGATGTTATTTTGGGCGTTAGCTGTGCTTATGTTAGTCAATTCCATAAACATAATACAAAAGAAACCATGAATTAGTAAATATAAACAAATTCTGTTGCAGCAATGACCACTGTGTAGGACCTAAATTAAAGAATAACCAGAAAAATAGGAAAATTAAATCCTCTTTAAAAGCATTTGCAAAACAAATGAAAAATATGTTCTTTCCCTTCTGTTACCGGTAGTTGTTTTTAGTGCCTAGATATATTTTACCTGTTAATGAAAATATTGATGTGATAAACACTTAGGTGTACTATATTTTGATTTCATCAAACCACATGTTGTAGTTAAAGTAAATTTGTATACATTGCAGGAATCGATTTGTCATGGTAAATTGATGGGGGTCCACCAGACTCCCACTCTGCTCACATTTTGGCACCTCCATAAACTAAGGCTTAGATTACAGGCTGAACCATGAATTAGTTTCTTATCGTTTTAGTTAGTTAGGACTGAAATATATTACTCAAAGAATGTTAGAGCAGCAGGGTATTTTTGAACAAACAGAAGTTAGTGTTACCGCTCGGTACAGCCGATGTCAACGATGTCATCTGCTAGTTTAGCACAGGATTTACCGTTGTCTAAAGTGATTCCACTTGTATTTGGGTGAATACATTATTATTATTATACATTATTATACAATATTATTATATTATCATTATTATTGTACAAGAACACATTCGACAATAACAGTCCCTTTGAAACTCAACCAGATGCATTAGAAGAGTTTGCTGATACAAGCATGGTTATTATCAGCATCAAGTACATCATCAGCCCCTACCTGTGACGCCTTCTTGCTGCCCGGCAGGTTTATGATGACAGTCCTTCCACGGATGCCACACACAGGTCTGTTAGACACATACACAACATGTACTTAGTACTCACTATATGCTAATCCCACAATCCCCAGGGGCTGCTTTCAACCAATCAGTGGCAGGGCATGCAGGTTGTGACACTGTGTAACACCTATCATTAGTATCAACAAATGCATACATAAGACACAATATGCAACAAGAAAATAATTTCAAAAACAAGTACTGTAAGTGTAAAACAACATTGAAGTCAATGTGCATGAGGATAGAAGGCCCTATTTTGTGGAATCAACTAAATAAGGGTATCAAAAAAGCCATAATATGTTGACCTTTAAGAAATTATACAAAATGTTTTTGGTTAAAAAATATATTATCTAGGCCTCAATAATCTGCCTATTGCATGGTTGGGAATAATAATTTGTCGTATTTACTTTATACGATGTTATCACATTTTTTTATGTTGCCTTACTTTATTTAAATTATATTTATGGATCCAACCATAATTATGCCTAATGTTTGATCTGAATTGATTACAACATTTGTGTATGTACTGTGAAACTGGAAATGCCAGTTTATAAGTAGTTACACTACTTGCATTGCCCATTCAACATTTCAATGTAGATTTTGGTGCATGTATATTTTAATGTTTTGTACCATATAGAAATGTTGAGTAAACACCTATAAATCAATAAGACACAGTAAATGCATGGCAGAACCAACTCATGCCAGTTGACGTTACTTTTTATACCTAGGCATTTCTCAAGATGATGTCAACGATAACAGTATTTTCAAACAACTGACAGGAATCAGGAATTGTTTATTCGACAAGACATGTAACATAAATAACATAAACAAGGTAATCAATGTCTATAATACATGTTATTGCAATATGCAGAAATTAACTGCCAACATGGGAACTACAAATGTGTAAAATTTATAATTATGTGTAAAAAAAACTTAAATAACTACTTTCACATGATCATTGATTTTACTCAAACATCTTTTTCCACAGGTTCCTTTTCCAAGTTTATGAAATGAGATATTTACTGGTTTGTCAATGACAACATTTCCAATGATGTTTTTTTTAACTTATTTACACTACCAAGTTTCCTGGTTAACATTTATGTGATTATAAAAGTACTACTTGAATCTCATTGACAAATGATTTATTGTTTACTCTGCACTATTAATGCTTTAGTGCGTAAAATATGTCAATAAATGGCTGTAAGAGAATGTTATATGAAGAGAATTAACTTGCTCCTAACTGCCGTACCTAGATAACATCGCCAGTGGAGTGACTTGAAGTGAGCCTTGTAACATTGCCAGAGCCATTCCAGGAGCTTCTTTCTCCAGAATGCACTTGGTAGCCTTCGACACCAAACACGACCAACTCAGACAACACAACGTACCACACGACCCACTGACACAGTATACGTCTATCTAGATATACACATTGACCCCATTCTGTCTCAAATGACTAATATGATTCTCGGAAAAGGAATACAGGTTCACAGTAACCTAGAATTGTACCTAAAGATGAAAGAACCATGTCCCTTTAAAACATGCCACATTATATTGTACCAGTAACTTGATATACAAATTGATGACAGTAAAGATACTATCTGCTGTAGCAATGAATACAGCTATGGGTTATGAATGTGTGTACTAAAGTTGTAATACTAATTATATGGGAGGAAAAACGTGACAGGGTTGGGATTTCCATTGTCAGCTTAGAGCTGGCAGGGATTTGAATATGTACACTAACCCTATAAGTCCACTGTTAACACAAGCACTGGAATGTAACAATAAAGATGTACTGACCCTATAAGTCCACTGTTAACACAAGCAGTGGAATGTAACAATAAAGATGTACTGACCATATAGGCCCACCATTAACACAAGCAGTGGAATGTAACAATAAAGATGTACTGACCCTATAAGTCCACCATTAACACAAGCAGTGGAATGTAACAATAAAGATGTACTGACCCCATAAGTCCACCATTAACAGAAGCAGTGGAGTGTAACAATAAAGATGTACTGACCCTATAAGTCCACTGTTAACACAAGCAGTGGAATGTAACAATAAAGATGATATAAAAATTCATGTATTATTTCTGAACTAATACAGACTTCGGTGACATTTTACCTCGGGGGTGACATCACGAGGGGCAAAGCCAGTGCCCCCAGTGGTCAGGATGATGTCCACTGTCCCATGGTCACTCCAGTCAATCAGCTTCTCCTGGACAAGCAGATAACAACTTCACTGATTTAGCGTCTCACCAACAACTTCAAAACTCCCATCTCAATTAATTTAGCCATCATGAATCAGTTTCAGTGATGTTCAAATTTTATAAAAAAATTATTAAAAGAATTGGCTTTAATTAATCACTAGATAGCGTAACTTGCATGAATAGCCTTACGTTATAGCGCACAGTAGAGTCAGAACTCTTTTCCCCAGTTTGCCAAAATTTGACGGGATCCGGTCAAACACAGTTTAATAGTTTGTTAAAAATAACACAAAAAAGAGGAGGCATATGGCCGAATCCAGTTTTTACACGGAGTTGTTTCAAAAGGAAAACTTGTGATAAAGTACATATTTTCTTGTGTCCATCACATAATTATAAACTTATAGCAAACTCATAGCAGTAGAGGCATACTTTTTATGCATGGCAGACTTCCAGTAAAACCCAGCAGATTTTGTTTTGATGTAGGTATATTCTGTAGCTTCATAAATGGTGACATTCGATCACAATTGCAATCCTATAGGCCGATTAACAAATGAAAAATGCTATCAAAAGTCAAAATTACGGATTTCAACCAAACAGATGTGGCACAATTCTTGAGAATATTTGTTTCAGGCTGCCAATGGTATTATTTTGAATAAAATTAATAAATAATATTTTATCAACACAGTAAATAATTTAACAATTATGAAGTGACAGAAGTGTAATGTCACAATATAACAATATCGATCTCTGTTCAATGAGGCGTGGTTATGTAACAATAGCACTTGTATAAATAGCTATGTAACAATATAAAGTCTTTAAATGGTCTATATATAGTATATATATATATATATATATATATATATATATATATATATATATATATATATATATATATATACATAGTATTCAGTATAATACCTTTATCAGGCTTATTTCATCCGGAACAAGTGCTTGAACTTCGACCTTCCCATTCAGCCTGTGTATTTGACAACAACAGAATGGTAACAATACAACTGCACGTCAGCCAGTAATTGGTTATTATTTATTATTAATGATAATGTCCAACATGAACCTAACTGGTGCAGCGCTAGCACAATGTTTGTCAGCAGACAGGTAATAAAAAATTACATAATTTCATTATCAGAATTGAGATTCTGTTAAATAAATTCATCAATAATTGCTATGTCCAACATGACCCTAAATGTTGCAGTGTTAGCACTTGTTTGTAAGTAGACGTAAAATGTTAATTGTAAAAAAATTTACATAATTTTATTGTGAGAATTTAGAGTTCTGATAACGTAATTATTAGAAAAATAGTAAATTCTAATGTAATATAATCTAATGTATGCGTGTGTGCATGCGTGTGTGCGTGAGTGTGTGCGTGCGTGTGTTCGTGCATGCCTGACTCTTATGAAGAACAAACGAATGCGACATACGTCAAATTGAATAGAATCTTATAAATACCAGTAAAATCAAGCAATAAGGATGAAAACCACATCGAAAGAGGAAATCATGAGTAGCATAAAATATGGATAGATATGTATTAGAAGATAAACTAAATATTTCTGGATGACTAGCTTGCCATTTGCATTTTAATCTATGCATCTTACTGATTATAACATACAGATGCCAAACATGGTCAAATGACAAAACAGGTTAAGGTATGATGAACACAAAAGGCCATGGAAAGACAAATGTTGAAAATCAAACTAAAAGATAAAATCTCACGAGTCACATGATGCCATCAGAAGGGAGATAAAAAGGAATAATAAAATATATCATGAAAGCAAAGTGGACATGGGAGGTCACCTAGTGGGAATGTAAGACAACAGATGGACCAATAGAATAAACAAATGGCAACTCAAAAAAGAACAAGAGGTAGACCGACGAGACGATGGTACGATGACATAATGAATAATGCAGGAGCACGTTGGAGAAAAGAAGCCAAACACAGAGGAAAGTGAGAAAATGTATAAAGGATGGCTACATCCTGCAGTGGATGGACAATTCATAGGTGGAAGTCCGTACAGGCAGTAGCCGGTAGCACAGCTTTGTATCAAGACTGCTATTTTATTTTGGTTGGTTGGCACTGGTTTGACTTGTCGTTTTTTTGAATAAATCATCGTTTTGACCAGTACCCATTAAAACATCGAATTAACATTTTAATGAAGGTACATACATTTTATTGCTTTCAACCAAAGACTTCAAATTTTCACCACTTTTATCTTGTCTTGTATTATCTTGAAAACAGCCATCACTCACTGTAAAGAAAACAGAAACATGAAACTTATTAATATGTTACTAACTATTCCTTTATACATATACCTGTGTGTGTGTGTGTGCGTGCATGTGTGTGTGTGTGTGAGCTTTTTGTCGTGAGTTCTATTAATTAATGTTGTTCTCTTAATTTATTTAATTTTAATAAAAAATAGAGATAGGCGCTATGCACAATGTGACAAAATTATTTTACATAAAACTTCAAAAAATCATAATCTCAAAAAAGTATTTTAACGCAAAACAAGTCATGGTTTTCGGCCTATGCACATATAAAGGTTACAAAAACATAACCATTTGTAGATACAATTAAAAATATCACGCCAGTGGCTTACTAGGAAAACCTTGTTGAACACACATCTTAATTTCATGGGTCGCGCAATACTGTCAGATCTATAACACTACATCACGAGTGTGTGTCTGGCAATATTCTCTCATCAAATGAAAATACATTCATATACACCTATTCCTATTCTTGACAATAGGATGTGGCCATTCTATTTGTGTCTAAACCCAACTTGAAACATATTTCGGCCTTTGTTTACTAAACTAGTCTTCTTACTGGCAAAATAACATGTTTGTTTGAGACTTTGCATTGGTTCTGTGTATGTCGGTCTCTCTTAATACGTCACTTTAGTCTAGGTCACCCCGATTTTATAGAACTGCACATGTGCATATTGGTCGCACTGGTTATCTTGTCAGCCCTCTTTTAGAACACATTCTGAGTAAACCACTGGCGTGATATTCTTGATTTTACTTTTAGTTGCACATTGTTAGTTTTATTATCTATTTTAGGTGCATAGTCCCAAAACCATGACTTTTGTTTCACTTTAAATTAGGCACTTCAACAAAACGCATGCACACGAAAATCCGTTCACGATTAACGCCATTACAATTACCGGAATCTTGTTAACGTTTTTTTTGCCTCGTGTTTTGTCAGCTGTTTCTGTTCTATTTTGTCAGCTTTGATGGTACATTTGAAAATGGTAAGTTAACTTTCGTGTCATGTTTTTCTTATCGAAATTGGACCAAAATAAAGCTTACAAAATGTCAGTTAGACTTTATAGGTGCATTCCTAATGCAAGTAGCACAAATTATCCAGTTCCTCAGAATATTTCAATGTTGTGGTTGTGTTCTACAGGTTGAAATTAGTATGTGGGGGGGGAATAATTAGACCAAATAATTTTGAATTAGTATATATTTCTCAAACCATTATTTCACCATTGTTACTATGCAAGAATATTTTGGTGTTCTTTATATATATATATATATATATATATATATATATATATATATATATATATATATATATATATATATATATATATATATATATATATATATATATATATATATTGTAATTTCCTACATAATAGTACACTGCAAGTTCAGTATAGAAATATTTATATTTCAGTTACTGCTTCATACAATAATGTCAACTTTACTTATGTTATTATTATTATTTGGTTGGGAAAGAAAGCTCACTCTGCCAAAAATTATACAAATATCTTCATAATCATGGAAGTTATGGCTTTTTATTGAAATTTATTGGTCAGTTTAAATAGCATGGTAATTAGCCAATTGTGACTTATTAATATTGAGTTACTATTAATGATGATTAATGTATATCTATGACCCTACTTAATGTGTTTTGACATTATACTTAGCCAATATTGACTTATGATGATCTAGCACTACTCTCAGAAACCCATAAACACATGCAACAAAAAACAGAAAGGCTTCAAGAAAAAAGCAGCCAACTGGGTCTTAAGATCAATGTGGGAAAGACAAATGTGATGAAAGTCAACAGCAGATCCTCCGAACCCATCTCACTAGAAAGTGGTACTGTTGAGGAAGTACAAGACTTCATCTACCTCGGGAGCAACATCAGTACAAATGGTGGAGCTGACAAAGATGTGGAGCTACGCATTAATAAAGCTCGCCATGCCTTCAGAACCCTACGCCCTGTATGGCTCTCTTCCCAGCTATCCATAAACACTAAGATCCGCATTTTCAACACCAACGTTAAACCAGTTCTTCTCTATGGCTGTGAAACGTGGAAAACTACTCAGTCTCTCAACAACAAACTCCAAGTCTTCATCAACAGTTGCCTCTGATACATCCTTAAGGTATGGTGGCCTAACGAAATATCAAATAAAGAGCTCTGGAAGAAAACCAAACAGGAAGAAACAAGCACTACAATCAAGAGGAGAAAATGGAGCTGGATTGGCCACACACTCAGAAAAGATCCAACAAATACAACCAAACAAGCACTGGACTATAACCCACAAGGAAAGAGAAGACAAGGAAGGCCAAAAATCAACTGGAGACGCTCCACACTACGAGATCTTGAAAAAGTAGGGGTCACCTGGCAAGAGGCCAAAGCTATATCCCAGAAGAGAGTGAGGTGGAGAAACATGGTTGAAGCCCTATGCTCCTGAAGGGGCCAAGAGGATTAACCCCCCTAACCCTAATATTGACTTATTAATCGCATCAATTGACTTATGAAATGACTGTGATGTATATTTGATGACCCTGTTTAATAAGTTTGTAAACCCTGAACAAATTATACAAATATCTTCATAATCATGTTATGGCCTTTTATCAAAAGGTGTTGGCCTGTTCAGTTTGACCATTAATTAGCCAATATTGACTTATTAATTAATTGCATCAATTGAGTTTTGAAATGAGTGCGATGCATATGTATGACCCTTGTTAATGAGTGTAAACCCTGAACAAATTATACAAACATCTTCATAATCATGGAAGTTATGGCCTTTTATCAAAATATGTCAGTCAGTTGACTTTACACACTATTTTTTAATTCGATTCAATTTAAAAACTTTATTCCGGAATATTACATCAATATAACGACTAAAAACTATAAATATATAGCATATTTCTCCAGTGATGACACAGTGATGATGTGTATAATGCATCACTATTAAAAATACTTTGTAATATTGCTTTACCCAACTTAGCTATACACATTTTCCCGATCAACATTTTGCAGGTGGGTAAACCCCGTGACACAAACATAACTAGTACTACAATTCTTTGGTTCATTGCACAACAATCTAAACACATAATTGTATGCTACACATCATTTTCTAATTGATTCCGATTTATAATTATGCCATAACTGACATGTATATAATGAAGTACAGCATGATTTAAACAGAGTACATTTTACATCTTCAGTACAAATATAGAATTTTCGAATCAGAGCATTACCCTGATCATAAATTCTCTGATACTGTCTAGCCATATCATCATCTGTTATACTGCCTAGCCATATCATCATCATCACTGAGATCTTCAGTGAGAACATGTACAAGATATTTACATTTATTAAGAATTTCCGGTTCCGGTTCAGGTGCACAAGCGTATGTAGTAACAGCTGCTCAAAATCTAAATCCTAACTAACCATTCAAAGTTCTTTAACAAATAATTCAATTTATAGCACAAGTCAAACTAGATACTGTTAACAGTACCAAAAATTAAATAACTGCTACCTTCTAGGATTCCCAAAATAACTTTAACTTAGAAATCGAATTTTTCCCGCCATATTAAAGTAAACAAAGGAAAAAAGAACCCCAAGCAACGCTCCACATACAAAACTTAGACATAGGAAATTAGCTACACATAAATATTAGTTAGACAAAACACTAGAAATTAGTTACAAAGACACAAATACATCTATTAAACCGTCCTGCACATAATCTTGACATTATACTAATTCGGCCCTTTCATCAAGGCAACTCAATATACCCAGAGTCGCCCTGGGTATCACTCTTCATTTCTGTTACTCTTTCTCCCAGCACTGCCTTGATCCCTTGCACAACACTTTAATATATATATAAGCAATAAAAAAAGTTACTCCAACTCAGTCTTAAAGTAGACATAAAATAAATAAAACTAAAGTAGCCAGGTTATGGCAAGTAAAAAAAACCAAGGACAAAAAGTAAAAATGACTCTGTATGGATGACCGATGATGATGACGTATGGATATGCACAGGGTGTAAAAAAAATTTCAAAGGACCAAACCACAAATTGTTGGAATGTGAATATTGTGACAAACATTATTGCATCGAATGTGTGGAAATAACTGATAAAGAATACAAAGTCATGACAGATAAAGCACAAATCCACTGGTTTTGTCCACCATGTGACACAAAAGTAATGAAAAACTTGAAAAATGAAAAAAGCTGCGAAGAAAGGTGTCAGAAGTTCCTTAAGAAAGTGGAAGAGAGAATTATTGAACTAGAGAAAGAAATCAGAACCAAAGTGGACGAAACAAGAGTCATCGAAATGATCAAAGAAGCTCAGTTGGAAAAACACCCAAGCAAAGTCATCAGCCCAAATGAAGTTAAGGAAGTCGTACAAATTCAGGTAAAAGAACAGAACATGGAATCAAAAGACAGAGAAAAAAGACTCAACAACGTAATCATTTTCAACTTACCAGAATCTACATCACAACTAAAAACTACGAGACAACAACATGACAAAGAACAAATTTTAGAAATGTGTACAGAAATAAACAATAACTTCACAGACACTGATGTCACAGAAACGCGGAGGCTTGGGGAAGCCAAGGAAAATGCAACTGGTCCCAGACCAGTTCTAATCACTTTAACGCATATTGACAAAAAACGAACCCTTCTTCGAAGGTTCCATCACATCAGAGAAAATGACAAGTTCAAAAACATAAAAATTGATCATGACAAAACTAAACAAGAAAGGGAGGAATCAAAAAAGCTATATGAAGAAGCAAAGAGGCAGGAAGCTGCAGACAAGTCGGGGGAATACCTGTACAGAGTCAGGGGTCCACCATGGGAGAGAAAAATAAGAAAGATAAGGAAAAGCCAGTAAAGACTACACCTAGAGTGATGGATGGTAAAACAAATGTTAATAAAAATAATCTTAATGGCATAGGCAACATTCTGTGTTTTTATACCAATGCTGACCAACTAAGGAACAAGCAAAATGAATTTGAACAAAGAATTAAAGAACTGAAACCTCACATAATAGCAATTAACGAGGTAAAACCAAAAAACCCCAAATGCACTGTAACCATACCAGAATTTTACTTAGAAGGCTATACATTGTTCTCCAAAAATATAGAAAATAATGAAGGTAGGGGTATTATAATGTACGTCTTAAATTCCCTATACGCATGAAAATATAAACCTGGTCTCAACCTTCAAGGAATGCTTATTTATAGAAATTAAACTTAAAAATAAAACCAAACTTCTCTTTGGATGCATATATAGGAGCGATGGGGGGTCAGAAGAAAATAACGCAGAACTTCTAAATATGATTAGATCCACATCAGGACTAAAATATTCACACATTGTAATTACAGGAGATTTCAATCTCCCAGATATTAGCTGGAAACATTGGACGACCAAATCAATTAACCCCAGTAACCTAAATTTTAAATTTGTAGAATGCCTTAGAGACACATTCATGTATCAACATGTCTCAAATCCCACCAGAGGACGAGGCACAACTAACACAAACCTTTTAGATCTGATTTTATCAAACGAAAAAGACAACATAGGGGAAATAGAATACCTCAGCCCTCTAGGTAAAAGTGACCACTGTGTCATTACATTCAATATTTTGTGCAAAGTTATAACAAATAAATACACTAAAAAACGGAAGCTATTCAATAAGGCAAATTATGAAGAAATGAGGAAAGAGTGTTCAGATATAAATTGGGAAGAGAAATTTAAAGACTGTAAAGACAACGTTAACGACCAATGGGAAATCCTTAAAACAGTACTAAGATTATTAGAAGATAAATACGTACCTCAAAAAGAAGTTTCAAATTACATAAAGGGAAATTTCCCCCTGAATGCAAACACCAGAAAACTAATTAGACGTAAAAATAGACTATGGACAAGATACATTGAAACAAGGGATGGGACAAAATATCTAGAGTATTGTAAAAGCAGGAATAAAATCCGAGCTTTAACCAGAAAGCTCCGAAAGGAGTTTGAAAAAAATTTAGCCATTCAAACTAAGAAAAACCCTGTAAAGTCTTCTGGAACTATTATAAATCAAAAACTACAGTTAAACAAGGAATTGGGGAACTTAATATAGACCACACAAATCCGAAATCCCAAACAACAACTGAAGATGAAGAAAAAGCAAATATTCTTGCCAACTACTTCTCCAATGTATTCATTACTGAACAGACAGGGTCTATCCCAACTACACCCAAAGTAAATATTAAACTTGCAATGGATGAGCTAAAAGTAACTGAAAACATAATATTACTAACATTAAAAGAACTTAATATAAGCAAATCGCCTGGCCCTGATGAAATTGGTGCCAGATTACTAATTGAGTTGTCAGAAAATATCTGTCTCCCATTACAAAAAATATTTGAAACATCTATAAAAACATCAAGTATTCCCGACGAATGGAAGGATGCCAAAATATCAGCAATATATAAAAAAGGAAACAAGAGATTAGCTTGCAACTACCGTCCAATAAGCCTAACAAGCGTAGTTTGTAAATGCATGGAAAAAATTATTAGAAATCACATCATCAGTTACATGAAAGTCAATGGTCTGTTCAGTCAAAAACAATATGGTTTTATCTCTGGCAGATCAACAGTTCTCCAACTAATTAAAATACTAGATGAATGGACCTCAGAAATGGATAAGGGTAATTACATAGACGTTATTTATATGGATTTTCAAAAGGCTTTTGATACTGTGCCACATACGAGACTAATAAGTAAATTAAAAAGTTTTAACATTAGGAATGATTTAGTTAACTGGATTGAGGCATTCATCACAAACAGACGACAAAAGGTAGCAGTAAATGGAAAAGAATCAAACTGGCACAAGGTAACATCAGGGATACCGCAGGGATCTGTCCTAGGACCCTTACTGTTTGTTCTATACGTAAACGACCTGCCAGATTTAACTGAATCCAATACATTCCTGTTCGCTGATGATATTAAGATATTTAGAGCCATAACTAATAAAAATGATCAGGATATACTACAACAAGATTTAAGTATCCTAGAACAATGGAGCGACAAATGGCTATTAAAATTTCACCCAGACAAATGTAAACACATGGAAATTGGAAAAAATAATATAGGTGAAAATTAATATTTCATGACAAGCACTAATGTTAAACATTCACTAGCCACCATAGATAAGCAAACTGACTTAGGTGTAATTATCGATTCAAAATTGTCATTTGATGATCACATAAACCAAGTGGTAAATAAAGCAACCAAAATGACAAAAATAATCCGAAGAACATTCCAATTCCTAGACACACACACTTTTTTGCCACTATATAAGACAATGGTTAGATCTCACCTAGAATATGCCGTAGCAGTATGGTATCCATATAAGATAAAACATAAAATAGCAATAGAAAACGTCCAGAGAAGAGCCACAAAAGAACTTCCTGGTATGAGGGATTTATCATATATAGAAAGACTAAAATTACTGAAGCTACCCACATTAGCATACCGAAGGCTAAGAGGAGACATGATAGAAGTCTACAAAATAATGCACGAATTGTACGATAATGAATCTGCACCAAACCTCCTGAAATGGGAGGATGTCACACTTAGATCAGGAAATAGAGGACACTCCCTTAAAATATTTACCCAAAGAGCAAAAATAAATTTAAGAAAAAATGCATTCCGTCTTAGAGTGGCTGAACCATGGAATAGTCTCCCAAACTCTGTAGTGCAAGCTAGATCAATTAACTCATTTAAAAACAAATTAGACAAATTCTGGTCTACCCAGGCAATAATATACGACTATGAATCTCCTTTAACAATAACTAATGGAACCGGAAATTATGATATAAAAATATTTGATTCTGAAGATCTGATCATGGAGGAACCAACTGGATCCTGCGATCAGAATCGTCATAAGGTATCATAAGGTAAGGTTAACTCTTGTCAATATTTCATCATTTAACACAAAGTTTGGCAAATGTATATCTTTGAACTTTTTACAGCAAAATATCATAACATTACTTTTGGTACTGTTGTATTTGATATATTGACTTATTAATTGCATTAACTGAGCTACTATTAATGATACATGACTGGACTATGTATATTTATAACACTACTTAATGTGCTTGCAACTCATGAAGAAATGACTAAAATATATATAAAAGCAAACATGTTCTGCCATTTTAATCATACATTTTGCTGTATACGATAAAAAATTCAAATGTTTACTGTTTTAAAATTGCAATATCTTTGGATCTAATAAAGATATAGTAATAAAAAACAAAGTTTTTGGTTCCTTTACATGTCACCTTTCATTTAAATCAATTGCCAATGGCAATGCCAATGACGTTGTCTCAGACAGTGCCTATTTAAATATACCGATTTTGAAACTGTTTTCACCTTTCAATTTCCCATGGCTGCAGCAATAACATAAAAAATGCATTTTTTTCATTGACATACTTCAAACCTACTTAGGCTAAGTCTAGTATATACTATATAGCACTGACCCCACACTGCCACTCTTCCAGTCAGGCGTGTGTGACGCCGACGGGTGCTGCAGCTGTTTCTTTTAGATACTTTTTAATTAGTAGAAGTCAGCATATCACTCTGTCAGTGCGATACTAATCAAGATTGCAGAAATATTTATGTGATTACAAAAATATGCCGATAACAGTGCATTACTCACCTGTCAAAATACCAAACTTGACGCATCGTTTGACATCAACTTCTGAACTAGACGCCATGTTTGTTGACTACTGGTAACACTCTCGAAGAAGGATAACCGCTGAACGCCGAATATGTTATGTAATGTGTCACTTAGATAATGTTATAAAATAGTACTTTTAAAATAAAAATATTGTACAAAATACGAACGGAAATTTTCCACAACATATAAAGAATATATTTTAGTCACATGACGCTAAACATGGTGGCACGGACACGGCGGTGCAGACGATTTGCTAAATTTAGCTGCCAGCGAAATCATATTCGTGAGTAAACACGTTTTAGGACATGGCATGGCAAATGTATGCCAACATAATCACGACTATTTATCAAAGCTGATTCGGTGCAAAGAACCAATCTTAAGCAACTGTTAACTTCTTCATTTCACAAATCTGATGCCAGTGTCACGTTGTGATGGGGGCGTATCTAAGACTAGGGGCGTCTCAAGTCTCAAGTAGTTATACTCCAAACAGCCCAATCTTGAGCTAACGCAGGAGTTTGGACCAACGGCTTTTAGTGTCTCTTCCGAAAGACACGGGCAAAGTGGGGTGAACGAAATTGCCCAAGCTTCGAAACGGCGGAGGTGGAAACGAACCCCCGTCCTCTCGATCGATAGGCGGGTGCTCTAACCATTAGACCACCGCTCCCCACGTATCATCATATGCCATATGGGTCACTCCATTTTTTACTGTTGCACATGTGATGTGATATTTTCGATATATCTGAAGGAAGACAATATTTTATGAACTTGATTGCAAGCTAATCAAGACGTGTATAAATTGTTATAAAAAACAAGTATCATTCATGTATGTCATATATGGTATTAAATAAGTAAATTAAGTTCAATTCCATAGATACTAATTACTAGTGTGCTTTGCCATATGATGAACTTTCAAGGCAGTTTTACCAAAAATATGTCTGGCATCGTCATAAATAATTTCAGCAGCAAATTAATGTTGTTCAACACAAGTATATGAAATATACAAAATGTATGTATGTATATATATATATATATATATATATATATATATATATATATACGAAAGCCATTTATATATGCATAAAGAAGTTTTCGAACAATTTATTACTATCAAGTCAATAAAGTAACACACTATTTTTTTTTTCTTGATTGGTAAGGTACATGCATTTATATGGGTTTCAAACTGTCAATTATAAAACACAATGTTTTAAGTTTTCCTAACTCAGTGTCATTATACTGTATAGCAGCTGAGTTGTTTTTATGTTTTATTGTTACATTCACTGTTTTTATGTTACTGCCAGCACACAACTGATGAGCCCGTCTCAAAGTGTCACAACGAGAAGATGTCTTCAGATGGAAACACGGGTACCCATGACCAGGTTTCTATCAAGTTATTTACCAAAAAATATAATCCGTAAAAAGATTTTTGGTACATGATGGAGCAAGTGCAAAACATCTTTCTTTAAGTTGTTTATTACAGTTATATTACTTCAGTGGTATACCACTGGTTTTGACAGTAACTGCAAACAAAATAACTGTATGTAAAGCAAGTTTCTACTATCACAAAAAATACTTGTAAAATAATCTAACATGTAATATGTTGTGATAGGGGTAGACCGGAAAGAATGAATGTACTCTCTCCTTTGTCTGGTATATAAATCTGTTTAGAATGAACCATATATGGAAACCATATTTCACTCAATTACCAGGTATGGGTAAACCTTTATACACAAATTCTTGTAAACACTGCACAAGTCATTCTCATGGAGACATGACTTGTCAGTATGCTAAGTAGCCAAATAGATATGACATAAATTGACATTGTATAAATCATGTACTTTTAGAATGTATTGTTGGCGGCAACACTAATCAAAGATGCAGCAGCAAGCAGAAACATGACTTTCAGAACAGATGAACGGTCGATCAGGTATGGTGGAATATAGCAAGCTTATATCAAAGTAATCATTTTACTCCAAAATTGTGTTGACTGATTATCAACATGCCGTTGCCATGGTTTTGACATATATAGGCATCTTATAAAGAAACCAGGTCTGATTAAATGTATTGAAATGTTAGTTATGAACCCATATAATAATATAATTCAACACCTTTTTGAAGAATAATGGGTTTATTTGTATTTGGTTTGCAAGCTTGCTCAATACAACATTATAAAGCAAGTCTTGCATAAACAAAATTGTCGTTCAATACATGTGTAGTATTAATTGTCAATAAAAATGTGTCCTTTGCAGATTATACAACTTGTACAATCACATAGCTTTCAAACTTGCTCTCTACGTCGGTGTCTGGTGTCTTCTCTTCCTGGCTGTCTTTGAAAGACCAGCAGTGCCGGGGGCTGCTTTACCCTACTGGGTAGGTCACCTTCACATTAAGATGAATTTATACTTCAACATTAGGTATGGATCAGTTACATAGACCATATTTATATTCAACTTACTATCATGATATGCAAAAATGTAATCATTACGTAACTAGTTTGTAATGAATCATGTATTAAAATGAATAATATGTACCTCAACATTGGCTAAAGATCAGTTACATAGACTAAACTTATATTCAGCTTAGCATTGTGATGTACAAAAACATGTTAGAATTAAATTAAACATACTATTGTGTTAAATATAACAGCGATGAGAGCGTAGCTTATATAATACAGTAGTTTTAAAATAATATGTTGTATGCGTGCACTGTGTATGGCTTAACGTGAATCCAAAGGCATTTTGGGGGTCTTTGCACCTATAAGAATACTTGAAAACTAACCATTTGCAATTATAATCAAGAATATCACGCAACAATAAATGCACATAAATAATCTAGCCAATTGAAGCCTATCATTAATTTTTGTTTACAAATCTTTTTTTAGTGTGTTTGTAATTTAATATCATGATGAGTTTCTATTTCTCAACAGGCTACGATGATCATTGAGTTCATCATTCTCGTATTTTTCCTGTGCCGGTTTCTTCACAACGTGCTGTTTGCTGAACAGGCCAGTTTCTGGAAGGACCCCAAAAATATAGTTGTCATTGTCACCATAATTGTAAGTACTGTCATTCTGTTCACTTGCTTGCACTGTTGGTTTTCTAATCTATCAAAATGTCCTATGGTGATTATTTGTAAAGTGCCTAATCTAGGTTTTTCATTTGTACGACTGGATGACAAAATTATTGAATTACATTATACAGTGTTAGTTATTTAATGCATTTATTGTTGAGATTCCACAGTGTTTGTGTTATAAATGATGTTACTAAAATAACTGATATGAAAGCCTACGCAGTTTTATCTAAACATTTACTATGTCTCAACTGGATATGTCTGATCAGGTTGTTGTGAATATAATGGCTATTAGGGCTTAAGGTTAGCTCTTTGTAATTAATTTGCATCCAACATATTAAGTATGACCCATGTTATGATCAATAACAATGTAATGCTCGATTTTGTAGGGCTAATTTCTGACAAATTCAGTTACATACTTACATTGCTACACAATTTTTATAAATTCCTTCCTGAGGCTGGGCTCAAATGTTTAAAATGTGTCTTACTTCTCCACACATTTAATGGTACTACAGTACTCACATTTTTATGGTTTTTTGAAAGATATTATTTCACAGACTAAGGAAAGTACTGTCATAATGAAAAAATACTGTTCAAATGTTCTTTTTAACAAGCCAATTTATATATGCAGCTGATTATAATACACGTGGTTAGTTACATCCTCTCCACTCACTCACAGCTATGTGCAGCTGATCACAATAGACATGGTGGGTTACGTCCTCTCCACTCACTCAGAGCTATGTGCAGCTGATCACAATGCACATGGTGGGTTACGTCCTCTCCACTCACTTACAGCTATGTGCAGCTGATCACAATAGACATGGTGGGTTACGTCCTCTCCACTCACTCACAGCTATGTGCAGCTGATCACAATACACATGGTGGGTTACGTCCTATCCACTCACTCACAGCTGTTTTGTATATATGCAGCTGATCGCAGTAAACATAGTAGGTTACATCATCTCCACTCACAGCTATGTTGTATATGTGCAGCTGATCGCTGTAGACATAGTACTCTCGAGTTGAATACGCAAGCCCATTCAGGGAAAACCACCACCAGCCGGTTACAACCGGTTTGAGGCGTTGTGCATGGTGGCCATTTACGGTTGGTTTATGCGGTGATAATGGCGTTTTTAACTAATGCTATACCATGTCGAGCTCCTGAGAACTAAGGATTCTATTCATCTAATCATGGAAATCTAATGGTATGATGCTTCGGGATCAAAATCTAGGGTCCTCAGAAACACGGGATCCTGCTAAATTCATGACTGTCGTTCGAAAGGATGAAAACTTCCATCAGGGGGACCCACATGCAGCTCCAGTTGGGAGCAAGTGATTTTAACGCGAGCGGTAAAACACTCCGTGGATGATTGATTAGCGCTAGCAATTGGGAGTGAGAGCGATTGCTCTCCTAAAAATTATACCCTGCATAATTTGCCACGATTATCAGAGAATACAGGCTGGCACAAATGTTTAAATTTAATAATAGTATAGTGTCAAATAAAGTGCATATAGGGTGGCATTTTTCTTTAAATAAATATGTGTATAGGGACGCTTATTCGGCACTCAAGAATAGGTTACATCATCTCCACTCACAGCTATATTGTATATGTGCAGCTGATCACAATAGACATGGTGGGTTAAATCATCTCCATTCACTCACAGCTATGGTCTATATGTGCAGCTGATCGCAATAGACATGGTGGGTTAAATCATCTCCATTCAGTCACAGCTATGGCTTATATGTGCAGCTGATCGCAATAGACATGGTGGGTTAAATCATCTCCATTCAGTCACAGCTATGGCCTATATGTGCAGCTGATCGCAATAGACATGGTGGGTTACATCATCTCCACTCACAGTTATATTCAGGGTTGTTTGATTTAAATCATTGATTTAAATCATGATTTAAATCGCTCCAAAAAAAATTGATTTATGATTTTTTTTACTTCCGGTTATTTTAATTGCTGATTTATATGAATTTAACAAAAATAATTGTTTACAAAGATCAACAAAGTTTTGTGTTTTTTACTACAAAAGCACAAAGTGCGCACACTTGTGTAGCTGTAGTGACACCAGATAGCCTGATAGTCAAATATTTTATGACATTGTGTATACCAGATTTAAAAAAAATCAAATAAATAAAAAAAATCAAATAAATAAAAAAAATCAAATTTAAATCAAACAAATCCGATTGTTTTATTTTTTTTTAAATCATGATTTTTTCAACCCTGGCTATTTTGTATATGTGCAGCTGATCGCAATATACATGGTGGGTTACATCATCTCCAATCACAGCTATATTGTGTATGTGCAGCTGATTGCAGTAGACATGTTGGGTTACATCGTCTGGGTGAATGTGGCCTCACCAGAAGTGGCAGCCAAAGCAATCAGATGGTCAAGACCTCTTAGGCCACTCTTTCTGGTCAACTTTCCTGAAGGCAGACAGGTAAGAGTGACCAACACATGGCTTGTTCAGTATATGTCAAATCTGTAGTCTTATCTGATGGTTTCTCGTGTAGTAGGAGTGTAGACCGAGTGGACTGAGCCCATAATAAAAACATTCTTTCTTCAGATGCATGTTCCAGACAGTCAACTTCCAGCTCCAGTAAAAACAAAATCAGATTGTGATAGACATTTTAGCTTCAGGAAATGTTTATGATATATTGTTCATGCTGATTGTTAGGTGACAGACCTATGGATAGGGCAGATTTAACCCTCTAAACACATAGTCTACACAAAAATGCTTGCAGTTGGTAACTCTACCATAGCATTATAGATGTCAGCCACTTCGGGATGTACAGGTTTTTGAAATACAAATTATACAATGAATACTTTCGCAGACGTATGGAATACAATGCTCAATGTGTTTTAATTTCACACTGATGGTGGTTCATGTAAAAATTATCTCGCAATACATATCAGCATGTATGCTCAATATGTTTTATTAATTATATAATTACATCATAATGATAATGATTTGTGTTGCAGTTACGCAAGGCATTCCGTAACATCTTGAGAACTCTGCCGGACGTTGGCCACATTCTCGCGTTGTTTCTCGCCAGCATTGCTATATTTGCCTTGCTGGCTCTCAAACTCATACAGAACAGGTTGGTCTTCTGCATGGGCTCTTTATAACTAGCCTCGGAAAAAATGGCAACCATGGCAACATTTCAGCCCCAGCTGCCCCATACATGGGAAACTGACAAAGTTATGAGGGAACAGACAGACAAACAGTCACAAACTACTTTATTATTACTTCTGACAAGGCCCCTCTTAAACTCCTGGCGTCTACAGTGTTGTCAACCCATAGTGCAACGTACAGTTCATATTGAAAAATAAATTTGTTACTTGTCAGAATACTTGTTGTGCTCAATGGAGCTTTCATCAGCATTAGAATACACTGTTGTCCATTGTCATGTGACCTGGTTGTTGTCACATGACAGCAGTTGAAGACCAAACAACAGCATATTCTGATGCTGGTGAAGCTCTGTTGAGCACAAGAAGTATTCTGACAGGTAACATACTTATTTTTTAACATAAGACATTCTTTGTAGCTAAGCTCATATAGACTTCCACAACATCACACCACCGTCCTGTTCTTTGTGATCTGTTAAAGTAACCAATGTAGTCATCATATCTTTTGATGTAGATGGCTCGTTTCTGTTTTGACAGGAGTCTGGAGTACCCTGATGGTCGGCTGTACTTCAATAACTACTTTGAATGTGTCTGGGATTTGTATGTTCTGGTGACCACAGCAAACAGCCCAGATGTCATGTAAGCAACACCAAACAGTACAATTTAGTTATTTTTATTTATTAACATTTTTAATTAAGTAATATTTATTATATGCATCTGAGATTACCTGCTTGTTTGCCACTTTACAAATTACTGGTTGTTTTTTGTAAATAACTCTGATAAAATTGTATATGGAACTGTATCTCAAATTTGTATGTTAGTAACATGTCTGCTTGGAATAAGTCTACGTTCCTAATTCCAGATATTTACTGATGTAGCATCTAACTTTAATGTCAGGACATACGTAACTGATCCTCTCTTTGTGTCGTTGTAGGATGCCTGCGTATAATAAGAACAACTGGTTCGCAATGTTTTTCTTCGTCTACGTTGTTGTGAACGTCTACATCTTCATGAACATTGTATTGGCATCTGTCTACAACAATTATAAGCGCCATCTGAAGGTACATCTAAGAACAGGATAACATTGATTTAATAAGATTTAATAAGATTGCTATCGAAAGCTAAAACTCCAGATGACAAATGGATAAAGAAGCCATTGGCTTATCAAGAGTCCAACAATGTTTCATATGTGTGTAACTTGCCTCTCTAAGATGTTTGTCAGTTTTATTTTAAAACATTCACACCGCTGCTTTTATTTCATTTAAGTAACTTGTGGATGGTCAGTGCAAGATTCTGTAGCTTTGAACTTGTCCTAAATGACAAAATGTTGTAATTCATGATTGGTCTTTTAGTGCATATTTTAACTTCCTGAATGTGTGGATTGGTGGATTGGTGGATTGATGGATTGGTGGATTGGTGCATTGGTGGATTGATGGATTGGTGGATTGATGGATTGGTGGATTGATGGATTGGTGGATTGGTGGATTGATGGATTGGTGGATTGATGGATTGGTGGATTGGTGGATTGATGGATTGGTGGATTGATGGATTGGTGGATTGATGGATTGGTGGATTGGTGGATTGATGGATTGGTGGATTGATGGATTGGTGCATTGGTGGATTGATGGATTGGTGGATTGATGGATTGGTGGATTGATGGATTGGTGGATTGATGGATTGGTGAATTGATGGATTGGTGGATTGATGGATTGGTGGATTGGTGGATTGATGGATTGGTGGATTGGTGGATTGATGGATTGGTGGATTGATGGATTGGTGGATTGATGGATTGGTGGATTGATGGATTGGTGGATTGGTGGATTGGTGGATTGATGGATTGGTGGATTGGTGGATTGGTGGATTGGTGGATTGATGGATTGGTGGATTGATGGATTGGTTGATTGGTGGATTGGTGGATTGAGGTAGAGGACATTGTTTACTTGTTATTTCTATTTGTGTTTCATGTCGATTTACATTAATGTTTTTTGTTAACTATTCTCCTGTGAATGTCTATTTTGAGTGTCTGATGTCATCAGCTACGCTCAGTATTAAATGTTTTGTATGTCCTGTGTCAAATGGTATTTGTGTTCTGTGTCAAATGTCTTTTATGTTCTATGTCAAACAACACTGATGATCTGTGTCAAATGTTTTCTATGTTCTGTGACATGTCAATTTACACTTTTACTTACTGTGTTGTAGCACCTATAGGTGTATATGTTTTAAGAATGGACTTTGTCCAGATATATGAAGCAGCATAAATGTATTCTCAAGTTGGCAAGAAAGGTTGCACAGATGAATCTGCTACCGTTGATATGCTGTTTTCACAAAAATCTGAAGAAACTTTTGCGCAAAAGATTCATATTCTAAATGTCTAACAGTTATTTCATCGGTGCAGTGCAACCAAATTGCTAGAAAGATTGTTTTTTTGTGTGAAAAAACGTACATTTAATCAGACAATGAATATACGCAACAAAAAAGAGATGCTAACTGCAGAAAAGGTTATGCATGTGTTATCAAACCAAAGACCGTTTTATATGATCTGATGGTCACATACCTAGCCGAACAAAACTGTAATGACAGCAGTGATTGGATAATCAGCCGTAGCAGATTCACCAGCGTAACCTTTCTTGCCAATGTGAATATGCTTGTTATTACTGTATATTATTATAATGTCCACTTACCTGTATGTTGACCAGAATGAGGTCATTAAGACAGTGTACCTGAAGCGTCGGCTGCTGGAACGAGTGTTTGACATGATGAAGGTGTGGCAGAATAACACCTATGTGGTGACGAAGAAGACGTGGCACACCCTCATGAGGACGGCCGCCCCTCACTGGGGCCCCACTCGCAGAGACGTCCTCTTCTATGTGCTCGACGACACTGCCGATAATGCAATCAGTATGTAGTGAAGCTTATGGCGAACTTTAATAATAATATTACTACAGGTGTAGGGTGAATAGAAGGAGGATGACCAACCTGCGGAAAGAGATTGGGGTGCAGTGCAACTTAACAGGAAGAAAGCCTGTACAGTGTAATTTCATGGACCTCGCCATACTGTTAGATAACCCTACATCAGAAGTCCTTGTAGTCTGGCAATATACGCTTTCCAAATGAAAATCTCTTTTTAAACACCTAGTCCTGTAATTGCCAATAGGATATGGTTATGTTGTTTGTATCTAAACTCAACATATGCAACATATTTTGGCTTTTGTTTACCAAACTTATCCAGTTCTGACTTAGTCACTCGCCTGACTGAGAGTTTGTGTAGCTTCCGACGGCTCTTCGATTTCAGTTGAAGGCACTTAATATGTCTCGCCAGAAGTCGATTTCTTAGACCTGCCAGGCACTTATTAGTCGACCAATAAACATGTCCGCCTGTAGGAAAACGAATATTTGACCAGAATCTCCCACTTTTAAGACAAATTCTCAGAAAACCACTAGCGTGATATTCTTGATTGTAGTTGCAAATGGTTCGTTTTTGCTAACTCTTTTAGGTGCATTGCCCCCAAAACCATGAGTTTTGTTTTGCTTTAGGGGAACCCTGCATTAGAAACCTATTGTTACATTATTTCAATAATGTAAGTGCCAGATATACAGTTTTACAACCTTGTAGCAATAAGTGATTGCACTGCTCTATAAATACAGCTGTGTTGAGCTGGGCCTCACGGACATACATACTGGGATAGCAGATACAGCACTTTTGCACTGAGTATGTCTTGAGCTCTACAAGAACCCAGATTTGGCAGAAATGTCAGTTACAACCTTGTTGAACTGATGGGACACCTTTATTGTTGCCGCCGACCAGGAAAGAAAGACTTCCTCAAGGTGGCTGACCTGCTCAATGTGGAGTTGGCGGAGGTGAAGGAGGAGCCGACCGTGCTGGAGAAGTTCTGTCCCGGGTGCTACCTCTCTGCTCCCAGCGAGATCATCAAGTCCATTGTGAGACACAGGTGAGCTAAAGGAAGGAAGTGCTCCTCTTTGTGTAGCATGTAGCCTCTGGTAGCAGTAGTACTTCTATCATGCCTTAATCCTTGGAAACACAACCTTAGAGGTGCATCATAAGGAAAGGATCGGGCAATCTCGATATCAATATATGATGTTAAGGTTGATGTTCACATATGCATCATGTATGTACAATCGCCAGTCTGATGAATCTCTTCACAATTCATATAAGATTTTTCCTACAGGTTCTTTCACTACACGTTTGACTTCCTGATCCTGTTGAACGCGTTCATCGTCGGCTTCAACCTGGAGGAGGCTGAGTGGGGCTTCCTTGCCGCGTTCACGGTTGAGATTCTGCTGCGATTGTACACATTTGGCCCCAAGAAGTACTTCACAACATTCTGGGACATGTAAGTGTGCTGCAGTACGGCTTTTCTAGTTGTTTGTTCACATGTACAACAATATAACAAATCAGTTGATTGTTTAACAATATTGCTATCCAAGAGAAATGGCCCACTGGCTTATCAAGAGTCCAACAATTTTTCTTCTACATGTAACCCGTGCTACTGAGGTATTTCGCAATTTGCTTTTAAACACATTCATGCTGCTAGCATTTACACAACTGGTTGATAATTTCTCCCATTCATTTATTGCCCCCTGTGAGAATGTCATGTCAATTAGAGTTGTGTGTTATCAACTTTAATTATTCAAAGTTTTGCAAATTGAAATCCGATCATGCCTCATTGAACCGTGTTGCAAATTCTCCAACTGTACTCTTTGAATTCCTATGTGGTGTTCGAACAAATGATCTTTGCCCACTTAGATGTCTTGTTGGGGATAGAAGCCACTGTTTGCAATGATGTGTTCCTTCAGTTTTGACTTCTGTGTGGTGATGCCTGCTGTTGTGGGAACAGTCGTTGAGACATCACTGGGCGACGGTGAGTGTCTTCCATTTCTGCCTACAGGCAACAGTATTCACTGGTGTAGAAATATCCTAGGTAGTCGACCGACCGACTGACCATGATATAATAAAGAATATGGTCGCTGTAGGGCAATCAAAGACAGACCAACAAATCTTCACATTTGAAGGTAAAATATAACACGTTTTTCATCAGATTTGTTGGTCTGTCAAATATGTGTGTTATACAGTTTCTGATGGTAAATGTACTACAGCGATAAAGATTGAAACATTAAGTATAGCATTGTTAATTGAGATGAAGTTTAAGATTGAAAATACAGAGACTTTCGGTATTTCAATTACACAAAACTCTGTATCAGTTAACTAGTGAAAATCACTGTACATAACCTTCAAGAATTGATGAGTTGTTTGTGCATAAATGAGTTGTTTGCGCATAAATGATTTGTTTGTGCGTAAATGAGTTGTTTGCGCATAAATGAGTTGTTTGTGCCCCCTGTAGAATATGGCCGCATGAAGTTGGTTGACTTCCTCATGGTCATCCGGGTGCTGAAACTTGTGCGACTTATTGGCAGCATCAAGAGGTGAGAGAGGGTCGTCTTGTTGATTCTGTTGTGTGTCTTCGTTGTACACCCTACACACTATGGTAAAGGTGCAAAGTTGGATTCTTTATATCGTAAACCATGTCACAGTGCCAGTGCTCTGCTTTGGTCTCCCATAAGGTTATGGTCAGCTCAACCAGCAACTTGGTGTTCATCTTACCAATGGCACAGTGCGCGAGCGCAAATGGCCTGTATAACAACATATTGATCACAAGCAAGTGGCCAGTTGTGATGATCATCTTATGAATACTGCTGTAAAATGATGTATTTTCTCTGGAAAGTAGGCAATCACACAGACCACTAACTCAAAAAAGTTACTGACTCGGCAGAAAAGAAGGTGGTCACGGACCATCGGGTCAGTGTATATAGCGAACACTGCACAGTGGCCACTGGCTGTTAGGACTTCTGATGTATATATCTGGACAGCCCAAAATAGTATAAACTAAATCTGTTGTGACATCTTGACAGCCGAAATGTTATAAACGAAATCTGTTGTGACATCTTGACAGCCCAAATAGTATAAACAATATCTGTTGTGACATCTTCACAACCCAAATAGTATGAACTAAATCTGTTGTGACATCTTGACAGCCCAAATAGTATAAACTAAATCTGTTGTAACATCTTGACAGCCCAAATAGTATAAACTAAATCTGTTGTAACATCTTGACAGCCCAAATAGTATAAATCTGTTGTAGTATCTTGACATCCCAGATGTGTTTTAATAAACCACATTTAAAAAAATATACTTTGACATTTATCTGTTTGATTTGAATGTTGTGTGGGTGAATGTCATTTTTACATTGTGTGCGGGGTACACATGTTTACATTGCATGTGGGGTACACATGTTTACATTGTGTGTGGGATACACATGTTTACATTGCATGTGGGGTATGCATGTTTACATTGTGTGTGGGATACACATGTTTACATTGCATGTGGGGTACACATGTGTACATTGCATGTGGGGTACACATGTTTACATTGCATGTGGGGTATACATGTTTACATTGCATGTGGGGTACACATGTTTACATTGCATGTGGGGTACACATGTTTACATTGTGTGTGGGATACACATGTTTACATTGCATGTGGGGTACACATGTTTACATTGCATGTGGGGTACACATTTGTACATTGCATGTGGGGTACACATGTTTACATTGCATGTGGGGTATACATTTTATGTGTTTTAATGATATACCCATCTCGTGATCCCATGAACGTCTGATCCTGATAAACTTAGTCCACAGGTATTGGACAGTATTTACAGCTGTTCATGAATGTACTGAATGGCATGGTCAGTATTGACAGCTGTTCACGAATGTGCTGAATGGCATGGTCAATATTGACAGCTGTTCACGAATGTACTGAATGGCATGGTCAATATTGACAGCTGTTCACGAATGTACTGAATGGTGTGGTCAATATTGACAGCTGTTCATGAATGTACTGAATGGCATGGTCAATATTGACAGCTGTTCATGAATGTACTGAATGGCATGGTCAATATTGACAGCTGTTCATGAATGTACTGAATGGCATGGTCAATATTCATAAGCAGATAACGGTAAAATTATATATTTTTAATGTGGTTCATTAAAATACACTTGGGCTGTCAAGATATTTATGTTTAAAGTTTATACCAGATAACGATTTTTTACAATATATATGATCAGACTTTGTACCTTTAAAAGATTATTGCTTTCATTTGTTACTAACTTGTGCCATTTACGTGATCTGTTCAGTTTGTGAGGATTAGCTTGGTACATCCGGTGTAACTGTGGTCACTACTTATTTATTTTAATATAACAATTTCCATATATTTAGTTTGCTGTGTAAGATATAGCACTCGTATGGTCGATGAAATTACACTAGCAAAGACACATTCAGAATTGCATTTCCACCTTAAATCCTCAGCAGTTCCCCCGCTCTGATGATGACTTTTACATGTCCCTATTCATGATATCATGCTTAATGATTCTGTTGTGTCTCTGAGTTCGAGTTCCTGAGGATTTAGGTGCTATACACGTTTATTATTATTATTTGCCAAAAGTTACTTAACACTCCTGGTTATATAAAAAATACACACCAGGATAAATAATGGCCCCAAGCAGGGGCCCTAAAATCTGTGTGCCGTATGAGTGCTTGGTCTCAAGTTTGATTTGGAAAAGCTTAGGAAATGTACAAACAAATCCTCACAATAGTTATTTTGGTGTGTGTGTTTTTGTTACGTTCATATACTGTACATTTTTGTAGATGTTTGCATGATTTATATGTGATATCCTTACCTTTTTTTGCAGTCTTTGCACTATTGACATTGCATTATGGGGATTGTAAATATAATGCTTCAAGAAAGCTAATATTTCGGAAATTGGTGATTTTTTCAATTATGTTTACGTCATCCTTGAGACCTTAATGAGCATGTCACTGTATAACAATTGATGATTTATGTTACTGGAACTTGTGATTTATAGGTGAACATTTTCCCACATCAACAGACAAAATATGTTGTTTATATTAATACTGATATTTTTTTTATACATTACACACTGTTGGGTCTCCTGTCCTTGTAAGTGAATTTGGGGTTGGATTTGCTGTGTCAGGCCTAACTGAAGTAGTTATTAGATTTTGAAATGTTATATTTACAGTACCCCATGCTGAGTGTGTAGATTGGTGCTGGATGTGTTGTTTTACGTCTTGTTTGTCTTTCAACAGATTTCAGATCGTGCTGACCACTATTGTTAACATTGGTCCATCTATTGTGACCTACGGTGCAGTTATTTTCGTAAGCTGGCTTTTATTTTGTACTTTTGTTTCCATTTTTTAGGGCCATGCCAAAAGTTCTTTGCCAGACTGAAATCCCCTTGCAAATTAACATAAACTGTGGAAACATTAATTACTGGTACAGCGTTCTTGTTATTTAATAGTTAAGCATGCATTTGTAATGTGCTGTTAAACTTTTCATCTGGCATTGAGATGTTGACTTTTTAAAGTTGTTGTTGATGGCGGTATCTTTAAGACAAGCATGAAATACAACACGTGCTTTATATAGGATATTTATCCGTGGCATAACTAAATACCGCACATGCTATGCTCACAAAACTAGTCCTGAATATATGTGCCACGTCCCGCTTCTAAAAGTGCAACAAGGGAGGAGAGTTCCATCAAACATGTCCAGGGTGGGAGAGAATGCCACTGGTGACGAAGCAAGCGAAGAAGGACAAGAAAGAGCGGTGGTTTCAAACAGGGATGACACTATGTAATCAAACAAAGTTCTGTCAGTTGTGAGGTGCATTTCTTTCATATGACACTAGGTAATCAAACACATTGGATCATAACTACATTAAAGCACGTTTGACTATTACGTAATGATTTTTGACACATGAATACATTTCGGCCCACATCACAACTCGCTGTAATTTATTCATGAGGTTTCCATAGTTTGGCACCCTAGTGAAAATAATAGGAATATGATATAATCACATAAAGAACTTGTATAAAAATAATTTTGCGTACGTATACAAAGAAGACGCTAAAGCTAGTTGAAATTTGATCAGTGGTCTCCGAAGTAATATATGGTATTCTACTGGAAATTATATTATGTGAAACTGTCTGCAGTTCTAAACTAAACCCAAGCACAAATATATTATTTCACATGTATAGAATATGAAATATCACAAGTAATTATATACTAAATAAGTGTAATGACCTCTCAAACTACAAGGAACTGTGTGCAGATGTACGGTTTCAAGTCTTAAGTATTTACAACTACTCAGAACTTCACACAGCTGTCAAATACAAATCTTATTTCCAAATTAACTCATTGTCTCTTCATGTTACAAAAAGTACATTAGATGAATACGTTTGTTTTTACCCCCCTCTGAACCTCAAATGTGAACATTTCATGAGAATTGACTATATATGTATATTATATATATATATATACAGTACCGGCATAAAGTAACTGGAACAGCAGTTTTTGTCATTACTTTCTACGATGCATTTAATTTATTATGGTCTTCCCTGTACACCAACCTATTACAAACTTATATTATGCCACCTACAACTTATCTGAACATATTGAGTTCGTTAAAGTCATGTTTATTTAAAAATTATGTGCAGAGATGCAACTTTTTACATCAACATGTGAAAATACCAATAATTGCATTATAAATGCAGTAGGTTTTTTACACATTATTTGTGCAGTAAACAAGTATTTACATAATAATACTAATGCAAATCTATTGAAAATTAACAGGATGATGCTACTCCATAATTTCTTTGATCCTAGAGTTTTGTTTCCTATTTTCCTATTTTTTTTCATGTTTTATACAATAATAAAAAAATCATCGCAACATCATGAAACAACAGAAAAACATTACTGTGTTGAAAACATACGCAGTGTAAATTTAAAATCTTGTGTGGTGACCCTTTGCCTTGATAACAGCGGAGCATCTTTTGGTCAAGGAATGTACCAAGACCGGGATAGTGTCAGCAGGGATGGCTCCCCATGCTTCACTCAATAACTGCCACAGGGCATCCAGTGAACTTGACTTTTTACCCTGTACCTTTCTGTAGAGGACTTCCCAGAGATGCTCAATTGGGTTCAAGTCTGGGCTTTGGGCCAGCCAGTCCAAGACCTCTACACCAGAGGGCTCCAAGTAATCACACACTCTCCTCTCTTTGTGGCAAGGGGCATTGTCTTGCTGGAAGACAAATGCCTGCCCCTCACCATAAAGCAGAGAGAAGCATCTGGTTTCTGAGCACTCTTGATGTACTGGTCCGGCCTCATGGTATCTACACACCGGTAGAGTTGGCCGACCCCACGGCTGGACATGCACCCCCAGACCATCAGGGAACCCCCTCAATGCTTAACTGTGGGGACAATGCACTGTGGGCTAAACCTTTCCGTCTCCTTACAAAAGCCCGCTTTGCTCCACAAAAAAAAGCTGAAAGGAACTTTCATTGGACCATAGAACATTGTTCCACTGCTCAACTGTCCTTGTCCTTATGCTGTCGTGCGAACCGCAACCTTGCCTTGACAGTTTGCGGCCACAAGAGGGTCTTTTTGGCTACCACGCAGCCACGGAGTCCTGTTGACAGTAGTCTCTTCCGTACTGTACGAGCTGCGAGCTGGATGCCATGCATTTCTTCCATCTTGGCACGCAGTGTCGTCAAGGTCAAGCGACGATTTTGGAGACTTGTCCGAACCAAAAGACGATCTTGTCATACAGTAGTCTTCCTTGGTCGCCCACATCTGGCCTTGTCGGCCAAACAATCAGTTTCCCTGTGCTTCTGCACCAGCGAAAAGCAGTCTTATGGTTCAACCCTAGCTGTCTTCCCACGGCACGGTAGCTCTGTCCCTGTTCCACGAAAACAACGGCACGGGTGCGGGTCTCTAGATCTGTCCTCCAATATCGGTCCATAACTGAAATCAGTTATAATAATTATTAATTAATAGTAGCCAACCAATGATAATGTTCATTTTATTTAAATTGTACATTTTGTCTATTGTATGCATAATAACAAGTACTACAACTTTATTTAACAAAGCAACTTGTTCTAAAATTTTTTTTTTACTTTTTCCAACAATTGCCCACATTTGTTATATGGGCTGTCATTATTGTATCTCAATATTATAATGAATAGCTAAAACCACATATTATCACTCACTCATGCAATCCAGTTCTTATTACAATATGGGCACTTTGTTAAAATAGCAATTTAGCATAATTATATAAAGATACATACCCAAGGTGTATGGTTTGATGGCTTGCAGAATGCAGTAATAACGGAAAATGTTGGAAACTAGCCGTAAAATACAAGAAAATCACAAGTCAGTTGAGTCAATCACAAAGAGAAATCTAGAATTATCTTCCAGGCGGCAGCACTTCATGCAGAAAAAATTTAATATGCAGCAGAAACATTGGAAATATAGATGAAACACACAAAATCGCATTGAAAATGTGCTGTTCCAGATACTTTATCCCAGTACTGTATATACTGGGTATGTATGTATATATATATATATATATATATATTGTATATGTATATATATATATATATATATATATATATATATATATATATATATATATATATTATGTATATATATATACGATCATTGGATAGGTGAAATAAAATTGCTACTTTTAGATATCTGAGATATTAAACATAACAGAATTTCTATACATTCAAGGATTTTGTTAGGACTATAAGTAAAATTATTGTAAAATTATAATCTTCTCTATGTACACTTGCACTGATTCTTCACATATGTCCTTCAGGTGTTCTTCTATACGTATGCTATTGTTGGCATGGAGCTCTTCTCTGGCCTCATCAGCTACTATGGCTACGAGACTAAAAACCAGACGGAAATGTTCTGTGGGGACCAACGTCTCAACAACTCTGAGTTCTTGCAGAAGCGTTATTGTGGCAATAACTTCAACAGCATCGCTCATTCCTTCGTGATTCTCTTTGAGTTGCTCGTCGTCAACCAATGGCATGATATCCTTTGCTGCAGCAACATTTGAAGCGCTTATCCACATAAATTGTTAAATGCCAAAATGATGTTAGACTGATTTTGTGCACTTATCAAGTTGATAGTGTTCGAGGTAAGAGTTTTGTGGCAGAACATATTGTACACCACACTATTGACTGATGAAACATATTGTACACCACACTATTGACTGATGAAACATTGTACACCACACTATTGACTGATGAAACATTGGTTTTTTAATCTATCGCTGAACAACATGCAAAAGAAAACATGATTGACCTCAAAATACACAAATTGAATATAACGCAGTTTGCAGATTCGCCTCATTTATTACCGTACTAAGTAGTCCTTGTTACAAATGGTAAAGTTCATTTGAGGATTTCTTTCACAGAAATATTATTCACACTTTGATCGTGTAATGTTTTTAAGTTCAGGTACAAGTGGGTTGTTAAAACACCAAGTTTAGTTAAGAAATGTTATGGCCAGATACCAAGGTTAGTTCAGTACTATATATGTTCAATGTTGACAGTCTATAAAGTCAGCCAAGCGAAACAATTTGTCATCCTTGACCATCGGTCACTTTTGTCCAGTGGCTTTGTGCTTGTAACGAGCAAGGCAGCACGGCTTTACTTCATCAGTTTTCATATGATTTGTGTCGTCATTCTGCTCAAGTAAGTGCTTCTATTTTCATATAATTATTTAATTTTCTTAATGAATTGCAGAAGTTTTTTAATCTTATGCGGTCCGCAACACAAGAAACAGTCCGGAGTACACAAAATGGCTTTAGTCCAAAAACATCACGTGAGCACGTGACAAGTTAAACCCTGTCCCTTTGTGTTGCACACCTCGCTGACGCAACTCGTGTTTTCTGGAAGCAACACATTGGATGTTTTTCCTCCCACCGTCCTCCCCTTTCTACCACCAATGTTCTCGTGTTGCTTACCGTGTTATCATGATTGTGTACTGTATGTACACATTCATCGCTCTATAATGCATAACTATATGATCAACAAGCACCTTTGTGTATTAACACTTTCCTTCTCATGAACTTTCCCGTAGGGTTTTTGCATACATTTTGCATTCTATTCAAAGCATGCACAATACTGTTAACACTATCCGTCTTGTACACCTTTTCCCGCAGGGATTTTAGAAGGTTTTAGTGCATGTAATTTAGTGTAAATACATACATGATGTGTTTACCAGTGTATCATTGTGGGACAAATGACCGCCCCACCTTTGCTACTTTTACATGTTATTTAATAATTGCTTTTCTCGATGAGCTAGTTTGTATTGGTGATTAAGCTATATCTCATCGATTTACATGTATGACATTTTCCTCGATGAACATGTTTGTACCAGTTTGTACCAGCTTCTCATCGATACTTGTATTTTATTATCACAATGAATTTATTAAATGACCTTTACCAACTGGTTCTCTTTGTGTGTTCCTGTAGCACACAAGCTCAGGTTTCTGCCGTTATGCATCAGCAAGGTATAAACATTAAGCATCAGCAGGGTATAAATGATTATTAGTCTTTTTTCCTTTGAAAGTGGGTTAACATTATGCTGTTGTCCAGGTCATTAATAACAAATGTGTATTCTAACATGAAACTTGTCTAATTCGTTTTCATTTGGAAATATTGTTTTTTTCAGCATCTTGACAGCCTTCATTCTGGAGGTGTTTATTCTGGAGTACAGTCTAGCACAGACTGAGCTGGAGTCAGCTATAGAGGCTCGCATCAAAGACATGGGACTTGGCCTCGGACAGTACGTGCTTGCTTTCTTTCTTTACAGTCTTGTTTAAAAGGTTTAAAATCTCATCACCTTTGTTTCAGTATCATGTTACATAAAGTGGCCTCCTGCTATAAGGACTCCCGATGTGTAAGATAACCACTACTATCATGTTACATACAGTGGCCTCCTGCTATAAGGACTCCCGATGTGTAAGATAACCACTGATATCATGTTACATGCAGTGGCCTCCTGCTATAAGGACTCCCGATGTGTAAGATAACCACTGATATCATGTTACATGCAGTGGCCTCCTGCTATAAGGACTCCCGATGTGTAAGATAACCACTGATATCATGTTACATGCAGTGGCCTCCTGCTATAAGGACTCCCGATGTGTAAGATAACCACTAATATCATGTTACATGCAGTGGCCTCCTGCTATAAGGACTCCCGATGTGTAAGATAACCACTGATATCATGTTACATGCAGTGGCCTCCTGCTATAAGGACTCCCGATGTGTAAGATAACCACTAATATCATGTTACATACAGTGGCCTCCTGCTATAAGGACTCCCGATGTGTAAGATAACCACTAATATCATGTTACATGCAGTGGCCTCCTGCTATAAGGACTCCCGACGTGTAAGACAACCACTAATATCATGTTACAAACAGTGGCCTCCTGCTATAAGGACTCCCAATGTGTAAGACAACCACTAATATCATGTTACATACAGTGGCCTCCTGCTATAAGAACCCCCGACGTGTAAGACAACCACTAATATCATGTTACATACAGTGGCCTCCTGCTATAAGGACCCCCGACGTGTAAGACAACCACTAATATCATGTTACATACAGTGGCCTCCTGCTATAAGGACCCCCGACGTGTAAGACAACCACTAATATCATGTTACGTACAGTGGCCTCCTGCTATAAGAACCCCCGATGTGTAAGACAACCACTAAAAGGAACAACTCTGAAATCCCCATTCTAGCCTGCATTGTTTTATGTACCCATAGATATATGGAACATTGGAACATGGAACAGTTTGATCAAGTTCTAATATGTTCCTTATATTCCACTGTATATAGTATAAACTAAATATGTTATAACATCTTGCGTCCATTCTAACATCTTGACCGCCCAAGTAATAGAAACTGCATCCATTCTAACATCTTGACTGCCCATGTAGTGTAAACTGCATCCATTCTAACATCTTGACCGCTCAAGTAGTGTAAACTGCATCCATTGTAGCATCTTGACCGCCCAAGTAGTGCAAACTGCGTCCATTCTAACATCTTGACCGCCCATTCAGTGCAAACTGCGTCCATTCTAACTTCTTGACCGCCCAGATAGTATAAACTACATCCATTCCAACATCTTGACCGCCCAGATAATATAAACTGCGTCCATTCCAACATCTTGACCGCCCAAATGTGTTAATGAACCAACATTTTAAATACAATTTGACCACCATCTGTTTGTGAATATTGACCTTGCCGATCAAGCCCGCAATGTAAACAGGATATTTCAGTCAAAACATTCAAATTATCTACGTGTTGGTTTGTCACACAAGCTGAAAAATAGCTCGCCATGCGAACTCGGATATTTTGATTGAATTTTGCAAGATTTGGGCTTTGTTGACTGCGCACAGCTGAAATATTCGCTAGAGTTGCTCATCGGACGCATTTTTAATTAATGCTGTTATTTGCTTGCTGTTTACAAAATGTGAGACGTACTGCAATACAAACACCCTGAAACTGTCACTGTGAAGCATGAAACTGTTACTGCAAAACACATGAACCTGTTACTGTAAAACACATGAAACTGTAAGGAATGTCTCATATGCCCATAAGAAGATAACACTTCACAAAATTCTTAAGACTGTAAACTGTAAGAGTTGGCATTTATGGTATCTATCTGTCTGTAACGACAGGAATCCCGGAGCAAACCCAAAGACAGCGAAACAAGACAAACACGTCCTTGTGGACAACATGGAGGAAGTCGAGATGAGTCAGAACGAGGCCCCGTCTAACATGGCCACCAGTGCAGCCAGCAGTGCTAATGGGGCCAGTGCCAGCCCAGGTTTGAATGAACAGGACCAGGGATTGCGGTTTCGACTAAAAAGAAGTAGTAAGTGGTCATACAAAGTGATCAAACTAAACTTGTTCCATGATGTATCGAGAGGAGCAACGTGTCTCTTGCGTGTTTTACATATCCACAGGCAGGTCAGATCATCTATCTCACAACGTTTTGTTACTAAAATTAAGCTCAAGTGCTTTCTCTGTAGCTGCGCCCCAAATCAGGAACAAATGTCCCATCACTTTGGAAACATCTGACACTATATCTAGAACATATTGCATTTCCTCAGCGGTTCCTCACTCTGATGGTGTCTATGTTCATGATATCATGCTTAGCAATTCTGGTTTGTTCTGAGATCAGGTTCTTGGGGATTTCCGTGCTACAGAAGTGTTATTATTATCTCCATTGTGCTAATGTGTCTTCAAGGTTCATTAGTGTAAACAATTATAAAACCTATGTAACCTCTTACCAGCACATGTCACATTTTTTCAGCAGGAACTCTCTGTGGTTATCATTCAACAAATAGAGGCAAAGCAAAATGTAATATGGGCAATACAAGATTTCATTCTTAAATCAGTAAATATGCCCCTATAAAAGGCCTTAAAAACAAAACCAATGAGGCGCCAATAATATGGAACAAATGACAAACTAACTGTGGTGTACACTTATTAGTTAAAAGTTTTGTAACATATTTCTGCATCTAAATTTTTTCAAGCATACTGTGTTAATATGACATCGTCATCATCATAACTGTTGCGCTTGCTTGCAGGCCACAAGCGTGTGGAGACTCTGCTTGAGTACATGTTTGAAGGCGAGATAGAACCTGCATATGATGCACAGAACGAAGAGGTTACAACAACTGGAGGTTCATCAAGCATTAATGCATCTACTGACATCGTAGCCTAAGACAATACTGTTTTGCTTCACATGGAGTGTGCAGTGTCTTAAACTGGACTTGTATTTTGCTTGCATTGCTATTGTTTCATATTTAAAGGTGTGCAAACTTTTCATAAATTGAGACAACCACCTTTTAACATGTTAATGATAGAAGGCTATTGAAATATTTAATGTGATGTTTGAGTTATCATTTTAATATTGCTGTCACTATAGCTTTAGTATTGGTCTTTTGAGTTTAAAGAACATTTACCTCATGGAATGTGCGTTGTTCGTGTTAGATAGAGAAACAACTCCACAATTCTACATTTGTTTTGCTTAATTTAATCTGTAAAAATCTGATTCACTTTGTGATGGAGTTGTCTGTTTGGATAATTGGGGGCCAACTTGACAACCACTTTAGAGACATAATGTTGTCAGTCGGCTATGACACTTGTCAGGCTTCAAAATATAGTTAAACCTTGTACCAAGCCTACTTGGGTTGTTACCCTTGATGCAACAAAGAGGCAACACAGTCTGGTGTTTGTCACAAAAGTTTTTATAAGTTGGTCACTCAAATTTACACAGTTTTGATGAATATAAGAATTTGTGTGCATTTTGATATGTAATTTCTATAAATTAATTAAAGTCTGTATGGATGAGTCCCCAAATCCATACAATATTATGCAGTGTGGCAGGTTTGTTAAACGGTGGAGTTGTGTGCAATTTGTATGGGGTGAGTTGGATCAACATGGAAAAAACAAAGTGTTATTCCCACTACTATTATGTAGACGGTTGTGAAAATGTAATCATTACATGTTGTTATCATATACATAGTTGTTACATGTTTTCATATATGTATACTTGTATAGTCATTATATGTTATACAGACATAGCAACTAGTTTTTATCATATACAAAAATTACATATAGTTATATTTTACCACATGTATGTTTTATTACCTACATACTGTATACGTTACACTATATTTAAAATAGTTTTATCACATATATTCTCGTCATGTTTTATTGCGTACATACTGTATATGTTACACTGTATTTAACGTAATACATATCTATCAATGTTATGCAGAACTGTTATTATCATGGAAATATTCACACACCAGGTTAGCTATACTTCTTTAAATCAGATTATTTAAATACGAAGAAACCATGCACATTATCAAATTAAAACGATTAGTTGTTAATTAATTTCTGTTTTCAAGTTCTTAATAACTTTAGTGTTCAATGGATTATGTGATAATATATGTGTGTACATGCGTGTGTGATTGCGTGTCTTTGGCATTCTTCTGTCTCGCAAAACAATGGTTTGCGCCATGGTGGTCAACTCCGAGCCCCACTATGGCACTCTATTACCACCACCACCACCACTACTTACTACTACCACCACCACCACTACTTATTACTACCATCACCACCACTGTTTACTACTACCACCACCACCACTACTTGCTACTACCACCACCACCACTACTTACTACTACCACCACCACCACTCCTTACTACTACCACCACCACCACTGTTTACTACTACCACCACCACCACTGTTTACTACTACCACCACCACCACCACTGCTTACCACTACCACCACCACCACTACTTACTACTACCACCACCACCACTACTTACTACTACCACCACCACCACTACTTACTACTACCACCACCACCACTGTTTACTACTACCACCACCACCACTGTTTACTACTACCACCACCACCACTGCTTACTACTACCACCACCACCACTACTTACTACTACCACCATCACCACTGCTTACTACTACCACCACCACCACTGCTTACTACTACCACCGCCACCACTCCTTACTACTACCACCACCACCACTGTTTACTACTACCACCACCACCACTGCTTACTACTACCACCACCACCACCACTGTTTACTACTACCACCACCACCACTGCTTACTACTACCACCACCACCACTACTTACTACTACCACCACCACCACTGCTTACTACTACCACCACCACCACACTTACTACTACCACCACCACCACTGGTTGAGGCATAGCCGCACCAGCAATATTTGTGTGCGTCTTCTTTTTGTATATTTTATCACTTACTGATCACCCGGAATCCCAGGGGGACATTGCAAATATACCATCTATGATAATTGATATAACTGGGTCCACAAACACGTTTTAGACATCAACAAAAAAGTACGCTTTTCACGTTGAGTGAATTGAAATATGTAACCCATATTATTGTCTTAATGGACCCACGTGGTCTGTGTCGCAAGTACTTTATTGTGTACAATGATGATTTTATATATCTTTAAAATATTTTTTATTATTTATTAATGTATATTTAACATGTCTATTTTATGTGTGTGTGTATGGTGCATGTATGTATGTATATATATATATATATATATATATATATATATATATATATATATATATATATATATATATATATATATATATATATATATATATATATATATATATATTATACATACATAATTGTTTTATGTACATGCATACTTGCCTTATTATGGGTTTATTTACCTGAAATAAACGTATTCGTTAATTGGTGTATGATATGTCACAATGTATACCCTTATTTATACAATTAGTGTGATTTTTTGTCCTAAATGAGTTGTGTGCGTTTACGTGCGTTCGGCACAGAAAACACTCTCATAAAATGTGTCTCAAGGATGGTCTACAGGCAGTGTATTGAGTGGCCCTTCGGCCCCTCAATATTCATTAGCAGACTAAATGGGCCGTGTAATTACTTGGAGATGTCAGATTTTGCCAACGTTGTGCACAGTGTAGGCAAAATTGTTTATTAATACGTCATTCACACGGAGAAAGCCACCGTTCATTGGCCTTACACACTTGAGACATCATCAGACGAGCGGCCGCGAATCCAACGTCCCCATATACGCCAAACGTCTTTCCGTTAAACATCGGGCTGATGTAGCGGCCCGTGCAGAGGTCGCGCTCAGCCACCGGCCGAAGGATGCTGAATTCGTCGAACACTTCGAAGTCGTGCTTGCACAACAGCTGTTTGAGTCTGCGCACCGATGCGGCGGTACAGAAGCTGTTTCTGTCTCCCTTCATCCGCGTGACCGTCGCGTACATGGGGAAAGGTGGCGGGGTCAGGACTATAAAGTTGTGTCGACGAACTTTCGATTGGTTTCTGACGGCGACCAATGCCTCCACGTATTTCACCATCGAGTTCATGAAGTACGACAGTCCATTCTTGGCGAGATCATGCACCCCCGTCTGCACAAGCACCACATCGTTATCGCCCAGGTGGACTCCATTCATTTTACGGTGGAGAGACCATGTGAAATTTAACGCTAGTAAAAACTCGACAAATTTAACGTTTTCTACCGACTGATTACTGCGTCCCGTGAAGCCGACGCCCGTACGGTGGTAGCACTGCTGTGCTATGTAGGCAAACTTGTACCGCATGTGAGACGATCCAATCATAACAAGACGTCGCATTTTCTTGATGCAATCGCACATTCGCTTCGTGCTCAGTGACCAGAAGTGTTCTCCGTTGGCGAGCTTCACCTTCCAATTTTCGCTGTCTTTGTACCACAGAACGACGTCCTGTTTCCGGGCGTATGTTTTCAAGGCCTCTGCAACTGGTGGTGAGCCAAATGATGTGGGGATATCGACTTTGGCCGCCGGATTCCTGTTGCGCATGTCCAGTCTTACCTGCGTGTGGTATATGACAGCGTCGAATCTGATTGGACGCGCCCTGTCGAACGCGTCGAAATTGACGTACTGGAGTGTTACGACAATCTCCCGTCTTTCGCCGACGGTCATCGGTGGGCACCACGCAAGATAGGTTCCGTTGAACATGTCGCGATAGGGGCATTGTTCACTGGCGATGTGGTTGGCAGTGATGATAAAGGAACTGCCCCCGTGCGTAGACTTGTTCATGAAGTGCTCCTTTATGCGAACGAAGATGCCGTCGGTGGTCGGCCGATCTTCAATTATTATAACGCTGTAAGAATACATCGAAAAACTCCTATTGAAGTTTTCGTGTTTCAAATTCTTGAATTGAGTGTATCGGTAATACTGTTCTAGTTCCGTTTGGCCCACGTCGATGTTGCTGGATGTAGCGTTGAAGGACAACCCGGGCTCCACAAGCTTACATGACGTATCAGTGTCATAAGGCAGCTTTGTGTGGGTGAATTGATGATAACAAAGCAGCATGTTAGTGATCAATATCATCAAACACATTTGACGTAATGTGATAGTCTTTCTTCTTTCGGCATTAATACGGCGAAGTAGTACGATCAAGTATCGTCTTAAAAACATTGTGAACCGTTGAAACGAACTCTAGCTTGAGTTATTCACTGTAATCTGGTGATATGTCCAGAATTCGGGTATACCGGGTAGTTGTGAATCTGGAAACAAAAGTAAAAAACGCATTTTTTAAATGTATTGGATACATGTTTTTTAAACGCGTGTTAAACACGGATACATTAAACAAACATGAATCTAACTAAAGGAATGCAGGATATATTAATTTTAGCAGTAATGTAAGTACGGTTCCTATGGAGAATATAATATATTTCATGGAGACAATACATTACAAGGTAGAACTTTTACAAGGGGTTCTTTATAAAGATCAAGATGAAATGCATTTTATCTTAAGAAAGATAGTAGAACTAGAGGACATGAAGTAACATTAGTGAAGGATCAGTGTAGATTGGATATCAGGAAGTAGTCATTCTCACAGAGGACAATAAATGAATGGAACAAATGATCAACAAATTGTGTAAATGCTAGCAGCGTGAATATGTGCATAGTGGTCATGCCTAAAGGTCAACGAAAGGGAAAGGCCAGCGCTTCAGAAACAATCAGCGAATCACTGAACCGAGACATGCGTAGCGCAGTAATTGCGCTGATCGAGAACAACGACTCAATCATCGCTACTGTCGTCGAATCAGTTAGTCAGGCAATCATTGCGCTGATTGAGAACAACGACCCAATCAAGATTTAATTCATTCAATATCTTAAAAACTTCAATCTGATCTCCTCTTAACCTCCTTGTCTCTAGAGTTGTTAAACCACATTCTTTCAGGCGTTCTTCATAACTAAGGTCTCTAAGTTCTGGAATCATTTTAGTTGCTCTCCTTTGTATGCGTTCAAGCGTATCTATGTCCTTCTTACGATATGGTCTCCATGCTTGTATACAGTATTCTAAATGAGGTCTAACTATTGCTTTATAAAGAGGTATAATTAACTTTTTTCCCTTGTATGTTATGTTTCTTCTAATCAATCCAAGAATTTGATTACCCTTTGAAGCTGCAATACCACACTGCTCTGAAACTTTCATATCAGCGCTTATTGTAACTCCTAAGTCCTTTTCTTTTACAGTAGTACCCAGAACAGTATCTCCCATTTTATAGTTTACATTCAAGTTCCCATGTCCTGTATGTAGGCATTTACATTTCCCAAAATTGAACAGCATCTGCCATTTCTCGGACCATTTCACTAATCTGTGTAGATCGTTTTGTAAATGTTGTTTATCACCATCAGTATTAACCTTTCTAAACAGTTTTGTGTCATCCGCAAATTTCAGTACGTTACTTGTGATACTGTCGTCCAAGTCATTGATATAAATTAAGAATAATATAGGTCCTAATACTGATCCTTGAGGTACCCCACTCAAAACCGATTTCCAATTTGAAACTTCTCCATCTACTACAACTAGTTGTCTTCTGTCAGTCAGCCATTGTTCTATCCAGTCAGTTATGCTATCCCCGATACCATGGGCTTTTAATTTAAGTAGCAATCTTTGATGTGGCACTTTGTCAAAAGCTTTCTGAAAATCTAAGTAGATAATATCTACTGGCGATCCCACGTCTATCCAATTAGTGATTTCTTCCAAAAAACATAACATATTTGTTAAGCATGACCTCGCTTTAAGGAATCCATGTTGAGATGAATTTAATAATTTATGCTTAACGAGGAAGTCCACCATATGGTCTTTAATTAACCTTTCTAATAATTTACAAATCACTGACGTTAAACTCACTGATCTGTAATTCTCTGACTTATTTCTTGAACCCTTTTTAAATAATGGTATGATGTTTGCTTCTTTCCATTCAAACGGAACAACTCCCTCTTTTAATGACAAGTTGAATACTCTTGCAAGTGGTATACTGATTTGATCTACGGTTTCCATTAGTAATTTTGGAGGAATCCCATCCACTCCCGGTGATTTGTTATCCTTCATTGCCTTTATTTTCTTAGCTACCAATTCTGGAGTTACAACTAACGGTCCTAAACATTCAGATTTAGCCCCCTGAAATTTAGCATCAGCAACTGGTAATGAACTAATATCTTCTTTGGTAAACACTGAACTGAAGTAACCATTTAGGTCTTCCGCCATTAAAAACCCCTGTGATATTATATTTCCAGCACTGTCTTCTAGAGGTCCAACCTTGTCTTGTACGTTTTGTTTACTCCTGACATATGCATAAAAACTCTTGCTGTCATTTTTTATGTTACATGCCAGTTTTTGCTCATAGCTTCTTTTAGATTGTCTGATTTCAGTTGTAGCTGCATTAAGTGCCTCTTTGTATTTTGCATAGTCTTCTTCCTTTCTGGTACGCCTATAAACCCTCCACATAGTTTGTTTTAGCATTATGTTTCTAATAGCCTCTTTTGACAAGTGTTTCTTTCTACACCGTTTTCCTTGTTTTCGGAAGGGAACAAATTTATCGATGATACTCTCAATTTCATATTTTAGAATATTCCAACATTCAATTGCGGTCTTATTCATCAGCATGTTATTCCAATCTAGCTGTGCTAAGTATTTTCTCATATCTTTGTAGTTACCTTTGTGGAAGTTTCTCTTGTACGTTTTCTTATTTTTACTTTCTGATTTTACATTGATGTCAAAATGTATTTGATTATGGTCACTATTACCCAATGGTTCAAATATTTTACATTGTCCACTAATTTTTTTTGTGATGACAAAACTATATCTAATACATTTTCTCCCCTGGTTGGTTCTAGTACGTGCTGAGTAAGAAAGCTATCCTGGATTAAACATAGAAATTGTTGATCCTCAATCCCTGTGCTCTCTAGAGAATTCAATTGTATGTGTCCATGGTTAAAATCTCCCATTATGATACATTCCCCTTTACTAACTTCCTTTATAGCGGTTTTTATTTTTGTGTTGTCCTCTTCGTTTATGTTTGGACTTCGGTAAACTAATCCAATAGTTAATTTTGAATTTCCTGAAACAATTTTGCACCAAACAGCTTCATCGCAATCTGCTTCCCTTTCTAGTTTTATTTCATAAGCCTGAATAGATTCTTTAACATATAAAATAACTCCCCCGCCCCTTCTCCCTATTCGATCTTTCCTATACATTACGTATCCTGTCAGTCCTAATTCAGCATCTGTTATATCTCTGTTGGCCCATGATTCAGTTATACCAATTATGTGAGGGTCAATATCTTCTACCATAATGTTTAATTCGTTTTTCTTATTTACTATGCTCCTTGCATTTAAACATACGCATCTATAACCTTTTTCAGAGATGTTTTTCGGATGATTTGATATTGGTTTATCTGTGCTAGTGGCCTCTTGTTCTGCTTGAGACACCTCTAGGTAACCCCCCGCACTTCTAGTTTAAAGAATGTTTACTTCCAAAAATATTTGTCGTTGTACCCAAGTCGCTATCTACTGCTGCTGAAAGTTTGTCCGCGAATACTGCCGCCCCCTTTCCACTTAAATGAAGCCCATCCTTCATGTACATATCAGCCCTCCCAACAAAACTTCCCCATAAATCCACCTTCCTCTTCCCTACACAGCCTCTGGACTAACATGTTAATTGCCATCCCCCGACAATTTCGATATTTGTGACCCCTCCTGCCCATTACAGGTAAAATCCCTGACAGTATTACCTGCTCAACCCGCGTCTGTTTTAGTGTTCTGACCAATTGCCTATATTTCCTAACTATGGCAGTTGTACCCTCCTTCTCTACGTTATTTGTCACTACGTGTACTAAAACAGATCCACCCTTACCCGAGCCTACGATGTTTTTTACCCTCTCAGTTATCGCCTCTATTTTGGCTCCAGGCAAGCAGACCACCACATCATCTCCCTTGTTTAAGACTCTGTCGGTCTTCCTAACTATCGAATCCCCCACAAACACCCTCGCTCTCTTCCTCACCCCCTCTATCACTGCTGCAGAATAACTCTTCCTTTCGATCCCCTCCATCACATTCTGTCCTGACCCCTTCCCTCCTGTCTCCCCCACTTCCCACTCCTTTGCCCTTGTCTCTCCCACTCCCCTCTCCTTCACTCCGGTTGTTTTCCCTTCCGTCTCCTCCACTCCCTTCTCCTTCCCTCCTGTCTCCCCTACTCCCCTCTCCTTCACTCCGGTTGTTTTCCCTCCCGTCTCCCCCACTCCCTTCTCCTTCCCTCCTGTCTCCGCTACTCCCCTCTCCTTCACTCCGGTTGTCTTCCCTCCCGTCTCCCCCACTCCCTTCTCCTTCCCTCCTGTCTCCCCTACTCCCCTCTCCTTCACTCTGGTTGTCTTCCCTCCCGTTCCTTTCCTTCCCGTCTCCTTACGTCCTGTCTCCCTATGACCTGTCACCTTCCCTCCTCTCAGCTTCCTCCCAGGCTGAGGTGAGCTCTCCCTAGCATCTCTTGTGTCTTTCCCCACTTTATCGTCTACTGTTCCCCCACCGGAACTACTGGCACAACTCCCCTGTTCCCTTCCCACCATTGCCACAACGAGCAGCCTCAGCTCTTCCAACTCCACCTCTAGTTCCTTCATCCTTGCGCATCCCCTACACTCAAAACTAAAACTATCTGCCTGGACCTCAGCCCAGGACTTCTCGCACCCAGACTTGACGAAATCCACCCAGTTATTGCAACTGCCACAAATTAAGTGCCTTGTGGCCTTTAACTGCCGTTTGCACGGCGCCATCATACAATTTAATTTTAATTAGTGTGCTACGTTAGCCTTGAATAAGGCTGTTTTTGTGATAAAAGAACACTTTAGGCTAAAAACCCTGCCACCTAGCGAATACGGAGAACACTGTGTAACAAAACAACGAAGTCAGTGTGTACTAATTTAAGCTAAAATCCTGCTGTTAATTCCTTTTTACCGAAAACGTTGACAACCACTATGTCAGATATTACCTTATGTATGTAATTTAAGTAAATAAATCACTTTATCTTATATATATATATTAGCCAATGTAAACGATAGCTCGATGCACGGGTTGAATGACCTGTAAACAAACTCCCTTTTATCACTCGTTGAGTTTGAATGCGGGGAAAAAAATACTACCTCTGTTAACAACAACGGTTTCTTAATATATGTCTACAAGAAGTTGGTGAACAATATATGTATAATACTAATACTTATTCTAACCAATATTCAATGTTACTGACTATTCACTATGGTATCTCAATTTTCGAATTGTAAACACCCCTATTAACACTCGCTGAATTCCCTGACAGAATCCGAAACTAACTTACTCTAAAATACTCCCTCTGACTAATAATTAACAAAACCTGTTTCCTAATATATGTCTACAATACGTTTGTGTATAATATATATGCAATAGTAATACTTATTCTATTTGATATTCCGCGTATTTCTGTAAATGATCTACACCAAATTCAAGTCGCTGCACCAAGTCCAAGTAGCCGGAACAAAGCCGTCGCTACTGTCGTCGAATCAGTTAGTCAGGTAATCATTGCGCTGATTGAGAACAACGACCTAATCATCGCCACTGTCGTCGAATCAATTAGTCAGGCAATCATTGCGCTGATTGAGAACAACGACCCAATCATCTCCACTGTCGTCGAATCAATTAGTCAGGCAATCATTGCGCTGATTGAGAACAACGACCCAATCATCGCAACTGTCGTCGAATCAATTAGTCAGGCAATCATTGCACTGATTGAGAGCAACGACCCAATCATCTCCACTGTCGTCGAATCAGTTAGTCAGGTAATCATTGCGCTGATTGAGAACAACGACCCAATCATCGCCACTGTCGTCGAATCAATTAGTCAGGCAATCATTGCGCTGATTGAGAACAACGACCCAATCATCTCCACTGTCGTCGAATCAATTAGTCAGGCAATCATTGCGCTGATTGAGAACAACGACCCAATCATCGCTACTGTCGTCGAATCAATTAGTCAGGCAATCATTGCACTGATTGAGAGCAACGACCCAATCATCTCCACTGTCGTCGAATCAGTTAGTCAGGTAATCATTGCGCTGATTGAAAACAACGACCCAATCGTCGCTACTGTCGTCGAATCAATTAGTCAGGCAATCATTGCGCTGATTGAGAACAACGACCCAATCATCTCCACTGTCGTCGAATCAGTTAGTCAGGTAATCATTGCGCTGATTGAGAACAACGACCCAATCGTCTCCACTGTCGTCGAATCAGTTAGTCAGGTAATCATTGCGCTGATTGAAAACAACGACCCAATCGTCGCCACTGTCGTCGAATCAATTAGTCAGGCAATCATTGCACTGATTGAGAACAACGACCCAATCATCTCCACTGTCGTCGAATCAGTTAGTCAGGTAATCATTGCGCTGATTGAGAACAACGACCCAATCATCTCCACTGTCGTCGAATCAGTTAGTCAGGTAATCATTGCGCTGATTGAGAACAACGACCCAATCATCTCCACTGTCGTCGAATGAGTTAGTCAGGTAATCATTGCGCTGATTGAAAACAACGACCCAATCGTCGCCACTGTCGTCGAATCAATTAGTCAGGCAATCATTGCACTGATTGAGAACAACGACCCAATCATCTCCGCTGTCGTCGAATCAGTTAGTCAGGTAATCATTGCGCTGATTGAGAACAACGACCCAATCATCGCCACTGTCGTCGAATGAATTAGTCAGGCAATCATTGCACTGATTGAGAACAACGACCCAATCATCGCCACTGTCGTCGAATGAATTAGTCAGGCAATCATTGCACTGATTGAGAACAACGACCCAATCATCGCCACTGTCGTCGAATCAATTAGTCAGGTAATCATTGCGCTGATTGAGAACAACGACCCAATCATCGCAACTGTCGTCGAATCAGTTAGTCAGGCAATCATTGCGCTGATTGAGAGCAACGACCCAATCATCTCCACTGTCGTCGAATCAGTTAGTCAGGTAATCATTGCGCTGATTGAGAACAACGACCCAATCGTCGCTATTGTCGTCGAATCAATTAGTCAGGCAATCATTGCGCTGATTGAGAACAACGACCCAATCATCTCCACTGTCGTCGAATCAGTTAGTCAGGCAATCATTGCGCTGATTGAGAACAACGACCCAATCATCTCCACTGTCGTCGAATCAGTTAGTCAGGTAATCATTGCGCTGATTGAGAACAACGACCCAATCATCGCCACTGTCGTCGAATCAGTTAGTCAGGTAATCATTGCGCTGATTGAGAACAACGACCCAATCATCGCCACTGTCGTCGAATCAGTTAGTCAGGTAATCGTTGCGCTGATTGAGAACAACGACCCAATCATCGCCACTGTCGTCGAATCAGTTAGTCAGGCAATTATTGCACTGATTGAGAACAACGGCCCAATCATCGCCACTGTCGTCGAATCAGTTAGTCAGGTAATCATTGCGCTGATTGAGAACAACGACCCAATCATCGCCACTGTCGTCGAATCAGTTAGTCAGGTAATCATTGCGCTGATTGAGAACAACGACCCAATCATCGCCATTGTCGTCGAATCAGTTAGTCAGGCAATCATTGCACGACTTATTGACAACATAAACTTTACTAAAAAAAATCTTAAAACTCCATTGTGAATTCAGACCTAATCGGACACATGAAGCAAGAACTGTACAAATCTTCCCAGATTGACATGTCACTAGCTGCTGACGAAGCTGCCAAGATAGCCGATTGCGTATCCCAGCTGGAGACGGAAAAAGTGAAGCTGTCCAATGAGATCGACGCGCTCGAACAGTACAGTAGGAGAAATTGTTTAATCGTCCATGATGTGCCGGACACCGTCGAACCAGAGAAGCAGTTCTGGACATCATCAACAACAAACTCGGCGTTCCGAACGGTTGCGAGAGCAGCGATCGTTGTCACAGGATCGGATCGCCTGCAAACTCGACAAATTCGCGGCCGAGACCGATAATTGTGAAAATCATGAGCTACCAAGCACGGCAAAAAGTGTTCTCGGAGAAACGGCACCTGAAGGGAAAGAAACTTCTCATCACTGACAACCTAACCAGACGCCGCATGAATTGCTCAACAAGGCCAAGACACCGAACAACGCCACCGTCACCTGGACGTCAGAAGGCCGCATCGTGTGCCTCCTCTCCAGTGGAAAGAAAGTGTTCGTTACCACCGCCCAAGACCGCCGCCAACTGGACCAGCAGTGAAACCTCTTAACCGAACGACACAGTCTCACCCTCCGGACTCTATTCATGGCGAACAATGTATACATGGATTTATCCAACTGTGATAACACCAGTGAAAATGACACGTTCATTTTTAACAATATATCACCATCTATACAAAACTGTGATTACTTTACATACATGTGAAATGGCTTACCGACCACGATGACACTGATTGCTATAACATGAATGGTTATACTCTGGTTACGTATCCCAGACAAGAAGGGAGAGGAGGCGGGGTTAGCATTTACATATCCAACAAACACCGTTATAAAATTAGACACGACTTAATGAAGAGATACGACAGTAGTCATTATGAAACAACAAAACCTTCATAAGAGGTTCTGTATATAAACCTCCAAAAACTAATATATATAACTTCAACGATGAACTACTTAATATCTTAAACTCAATATATCGGGAAAAGAAAAACAGTATAATAATGGGGGATTTTAATTTAAACTTAATTAACACCAAATCACACAAAGTTAATGATTTCACCAACAATATGTATGCAACTGGATTTTATCCCAACAATCAATAAACCAACCAGAATTGCTAATGACTCGGCTACAATAATAGATAGTATATTCACCAACATAACACAACACAAAATCCACTCTGGCATTTTACACACTGACATATCCAAACACCTCCCAATATTCAACATTGATGACATTTGTAACCTCCAACTTAAACCAGGATGCAAAACACTGTACAGACGAAATAAAAGTGAAACAAACTTGGCGAAACTCAAAATAAAACTAAATTGGACAAACTGGGATTATGTCTTCAACGAATCTAACCCAGGTGCCTCATACAACACATTCATAAACATCCTTGATACATTAATTAATGAAAGTATCCCGATTAAAAAAATTAAAGTTAGAGACAATCCCAGCTCCGAATGGTTGACCAAGGGAATATTAACCTCAAGCAAACACAACAATATTTTATATAAACAATTTAAAAAGAACCCAAATTTGACAATGAAACAACCTACAAAACATATAAAACTAAACTGACACTTATAATCAGGCTTTCAAAGAAAAATCATTATAGAAACACATTTGATCTCCAAAAAGTTAATGCAAAGAAGTCACATGGCAGCTAATTAAAGAAGTCTTGACATGTAAATCAAAAGCAACAAACCCGAGCACAAGTTTCACTTTGTTGGACGGCTCAGAAACTTCAAACCCAGAAGACATAGCAAACGAATTTAATGATTATTTTATACATGTATACATCTTGTTAAAGACATACCCACTACAGGAGATGACCCAACTTAATTTGTTCACACAAATTCTAATACTTTTTTGCCGACCCACAACCCCCGAGGAGATGGTTTCACTATTACGCAACATTAAGTCTAACACGTCTTAATATCAGAAGACCAATACGGTTTCAGGAAAAAATATTCCACTTACATGGCTCTAATAAATTTTATAGATAAAATATCAAGTGGAATCGATAGCAACACCTTCAATATAGGTATATTTATTAATCTATCTAAAGCCTTCGACACTATAGACCGCAATATACTATTCCAAAAACTGAACTGCTATGGTATCAGAGGGCGCACACTTACTTGATTCATGAGTTACTTAGAGCACAGGACACAATATGTCACTTACAACAATGTAAATTCACGTCACAAGATGTGATGTGTGGTGTGCCACAAGGCTCTATACTAGGGCTACTATTATTGATACTTTAAATCAACGACCTTTGCAACACTTCAATTATCATGAAATTCACTCTTTTTGCAGATGATACCAGTATGTATCATTCGCACAAAAATTACTAACTACACTCAGAGACGAGTTAATCATGAGCATAAAAATAACACAATGGTTCCACACAAATAAACTATCCCTAAATGTTAAAAAATTAACTACATTATATTCACATGAGTAAATAAAAAGTACATCTCATCCAAAGCATTACAAATTAACGGATCGGCAATCCCTCAAGTTAACTTCACCAAATTTCTTGGTGTTTATATAGAAGAATACTTAAATTGGTCAATGCACTAATTTATATCACGCAGATTTACGTAGGCTTTCTACTAATCTTCATAGCACCTCTGCCGTCACATCTACACAATGGGCACAACTCGTCACTGACAAGTCAACATGCTTAATTAATAAATACAATAGAATATAAAACACTTTTATTGCGCTAAAATCATCGGGAAACCCAAGTTCGACAGCGCACGAAAACAAAAGGAGTTAGACAATTTCTAATCGGTTGGCAATTCCATTTGTAAACAGTTGGATTGGTATGCTGAGGAGCTAGGATAAGCACATTTAAACAGGTGGATTTCTAGTTTATGGCTAAATGTTATTGTATTTCCTACAGACTTAACGTTAACATGGAGTGAGTTCCACTGAGTCGGCGCATAAAGTGAGAAAGCTCAAGTTTCGACGTTTGTCTTACCACTGGGAACGATCTGTCTAGGCTGCCTTGCAGGAGTGAGCAGTAAAAGTTAAATATGTTGGTTGCTAGGATGATAGTGCTTGACAGGTAAATGTTCAGATCTTAAATAAAATTTGATACCAGACATGGAGCCAATGTAATGATTTAAGAAGTGGTACCGAGTAAGATTAAGATAAACGAGGAGACAGGGTAATTACCACTGCCAAAAAATTTTGCACACGTTGAAGTTTCAAGATGTCATTGGGAGCTAATACTGTAAAAAGGTGAATTGCAATAGTAAAGTCTACTGCTAACAAGAGCAGTTGCAATTGTTTTGGCCACAGCAAGAAGGTATATACCAGCGAAACGACGAAGGTCACGAATGTGATAAAAGCAGCAACGACACGTTTGTGAAATATGCTATCCAAAATGATCAATATCAACGGTGTCTCTTAATTTGTGTGTGCCGAGACGGCTGGTGTGAAATTATGGCTCAGTATAAGTGTCGGGAAAAACAGTTTAACACGCTGCTTCTGTGCACTAATAATAAGAAACTCTGTTTTATCTGATTTAACTTTAATTTGCGGTCAGTCATCCAGTGGAAGAGTAAGTATCGCTGCTGTAGTTTCCCAGAAAACATGGGTGGCTCAACTAACCCAGTGGCTCAACTAACACTGTCCCCCCCCCCTTACAGCGTGTGCACGACTGCACCGCTCCCCGGACACGGCAGAGCGAACACACCGACACCGCCCTAAGATCAACACTTGTCCGTATACAGCGCTCAGTGGATCGGCTCCGACATACACGAGTGACATTGTGAAGAGACACTTCTCGTTGTACCTGTGCTACGGACTGCCACTTGTGGTGGACGTTGTTTTAATCGACAAGCGACCTGCCAAAAAACAAGACTTAGGGTATCTAAATACACGCATTAAGAACGATCAATAATTGCCCAGTATTGAGTAATGCGGCCGTCTCAATGATTGGTTTTTCTGTTGACGTTTTTCACATTTGCACTATTGATTTGGTACCATTGTTGTTACTATTGTTGTACCGGTTTGTCTAGTTTGTGAAATGGTAATATATAGGAAAATACAGGAGAATATACAGGAAAAACCCGAAAAGGTTGAAGAAAATGGGATGGATTGATAACATCAAGCATTGGACAGATGGTGGACTCGAAGTGGCTGGATAGATTACAAGGAGACGTCAGCAGCCAAAGTGAGGCTCTGGTTACATAAAAAGAAGAACTACACATGTCTGGATGATCTCTACATTATACACTGGATAATCTCTACATTCTCTTTTGCAACTTCAGCTCAATGAAGTCTTGGTCTTTATTCAAATGAGGGGGTGAGACACATGACGCATATTCGAGGTGTGGCCTCATAATTGCTTTGTACACCATCAGAAAGGTTGAGTTGGCGGAATGTTCTTGCTATGCAGCAGCAGCAGCAGCAGCAGCAGCAGCAGCAGCAGCAGCAGCAGCAGCAGCAGCAGCAGCAGCAGCAGCAGCAGCAGCAGCAGCAGCAGCAGCAGCAGCAGCAGCAGCAGCAGCAGCAGCAGCAGCAGCAGCAGCAGCAGCAGCAGCAGCAGCAGCAGCAGCAGCAGCAGCAGCAGTGGATGGCTGGGTGGATACATGACTGGTCGGTACACTGGGCGATCCTCCAGCATTTACTTCCTGCTCGAAAGTTTGAATGAGGCAAAACGTAGAATGGTACGCCTGTCTTTTGTGATACACCAAAGCCAATATTTGAAATGATGTGACTGAAATTAGGGCATTCGCGTAACTTTTGCATTTGCAGTGAAAGTACATGGCCAGGAATGCACCAGCATTATATTGAACGTCGTGCTCACACCCGTGGGTGTTACATATGTCAAGTAATGTTTCTAGTCATTTGGCGGAAGGATCAAACATAATAAATCTTCTGCGTTTATCAGGTGATTAACCACTGATGTGCCAAGACTACAACCAATAGGTTGTCTGTGCCGTTGTACATTCAGATTGTCCATATAAATGTTAAAAAGTAAAGGGTGTAACTTCCCACCTTGCTTAGCACCGTTGCCCACTGAGAAGAACTCATTGTTGAGTACTCTTAAAATATATTCCATCGCGTTGTTCTAGTTTCATTAAAAGCTTGTGTCGATTGATTGGATCAAATGCTTTTGAAGCATCAAGATAGGCGACATGCAGCAGAACCGTGTTTAGTGTAAAACCTTAGCAGTTCCTTAAATGCAAACATACATAGCTCCGTTCCATGTTTGAGCATAAACCCAAACTGATGTGGCGTAGTTTGCAAGTACGTATCCATTCTGTTGAATAAGACAGCATCTATTATCTTGGAACAGATGTTCGAGAAGCATATTGGCCTGTAATTGCCCTTTTCGGTTACGTTTATGCTTATCTTTGATAACCGGAATAATAACATACTTTTTTTATTGATTTTGGTATATAACCATGCACCAGGATAGAGGACACAAGACATATAATAGTACCACGAGTTGTGAGTCCGTGATCTTGATATGTTAAGCAGTAAGTCCATCCAGACCTAGTGACTTATTGCATGATAATTCATTAATAATATTCATTAGTTCACCTGCACCAATAGTCATTCCCGTGTTGTAAGTAACGCAGTCAAGGTGAACTTTATCATATCGGCTGTCTTTCACACTTTTTAAAATATTTTCGTAGTGGTACTTCCACATTGACCCAATGTTTACATCGCCGTGGACACCTTCAATGTTCGTGGGAAGTTTTACTTTACAGTTCGTATGGTTCTTAATTTCCTTTCCAGAACTTACGATGATCCTTTTTGCATATCTTTTGTGCAATGCTATAAGCGATTTGTCCTTTTTACACTTTCTGATTGCATGCTTAAATTTAATTCTGGATAATTTCGTTATATTAAAAACTTCACCTTGTCTCTGTTTGTCTATCTCTCTCCAAAGCCAGTAAGCATCAAGAGCTGCACTGTGAAGATGTTTCACTTTCGCTCATTCCAGCTTGGTACAACATCATTCCAGCCTGGTACCACATCATTCCAGCCTGGTACCACATCATTCCAGCCTGGTACCACATCATGCTTAAAAGCATATTTATGATTTGACATAAGTGCATGACAATTGTAGTGACTACAATTGTAACAATTGGGATCATTGCATTTAACACCAGGTGGAACGGTCATTTTTATAAAGTTCTACCTTCGTGCATTCTTTATATGCATCAATATCTCGTGGGAGTAGAGTGTCCCAATATATGACTTGCGTAATTTCGTAAGTGTCAACACTACTATTAACACATTCTGGAACAGCATCACTATCAATGCTGGATGACACCTGGTGATGATCAGAATGAATACAATCATAGAGTACGGACATGTTAGTTACGCAGTCCTTAGCGTCAGCTCTGCCTGTCTAAATGGTCTAATCATGATGTAGTTCCCCAGACAGATCTAACATATGTATGTGTGTGTATGTGTGTCTGCCGGGAGATTATCCTGATCACATACAGCCAATGAATATTCTCTGCTGAAATCAAGGATAATCAATAATTACAAGGCGCTCCCGCGAGCTGCGGACGGTGTCGACGATGTTATGTATTCGTATTGTATACTAGTTTGATACAATATCGGGTATGTTATACCCGATGACAACCCCTATATGTTTTGCCATTTTTGTGAGATCAATTTCCTGAGGATCAGCAAGTTCGCATAATAAACGTTCTGTGTTACATTACACTCGTTGTGATATAGTATACGAAATATACAAACATAAGAACACAACATGGTGTCAGAAATACAACGGATGACAAATGAACTCTTGTCCACATGTGAGTATACATGATAAGTCATAACGATGATCGAAAAAGCCGATGTTAGAAGATTTAAAATTGGTGCACGCCGCCCGAAATTGATAGCGAAAGAAGCCGAGTGACACTGAACTCGCACTGCCGCTATAACGAACAATCGTGAAAAATGGAATCGTTTAAACCACCATGCCGTTTTAATCCAAATGCTGACGAGAACTTTGTGCAGGCGTCTAAAGACTGGAAAACTGAATTTACATTCTATCTGATTGCTGCCGAAAAAAGCGCAGTTGCCGATAATGTCAAAGTCGATATGCTACTGTGCGCGATGGGTCCACAATGGATCAAAGTGTACTCCAAATTCGACTGGAATGCGGAAGGTGACAAAGACAAGTTTGACTGTGTCATAGCAAACTTCGACAAACACATTGAACCGAAAAAACTGTTAAAACGTTACATCACTAGATTTCAACAGCGTGTGCAGTCGCCCAATGAAAACGTAACAGATTTTATTCAAGCAGTCCGAGAACTCGCTTCGCATTGCGAATTCGGCGCTTTAGAAGAAAGTCAGGTGTGCGTGCAGATATCGAACGGTGTCCGAGACCCAAAGCTCAAAGAGAAGCTGTGGGAAGACGACCTGACGCTTACCCAAATTGTGAAGAAGTGCAATTTCTTCGATCAAGCAGCGCAAACGAGAAAGCTGACTGCAACTGAAACGCACATACATGCTGTACGTGCACAGAGTGGGCGCAGCAAATCAAGAGGTGGAGGTCAACGCAGCGACAGAGGTCATGCCGAGAAGACGGGTCAAGGTCAACGATACGACAGAGGTCATGCCGATAAGACGTATCAAGGTCAACTTCGAGCAGGAAGCAAGTACCGAGGCGCGTACCGTGGAGCACGCCCGCCGCCAGACGAAAGAAGTGGTGTCCGTTTTCAACTTCAGCTCGACTGTGGCGATTGTGGAACGTCACACGGTCCACAGCAGTGTCGCGCTTACCAACAAGTGTGCCACAAATGCGGAAAAACAGGACATTTTGCCCGCGTTTGCCGAGTTAGACAAGTGAACTATAGTCAGAACTCGACCCAGAGTTATGAACGTGATTATGGCTATGATTGCAAACCACAAAGAGCATGCAAAATGAATAACGATATGTATGCGTTAAATATTCATCTGAACCGCTGTGTAACTAAGAGTGTGAACACCGCATCTAAATCGTTGTGGTCGATAGATCTGTCAATCAAAGATAAAGATTACGTGTCGTTTAAAATTGACACTGGTGCTGAATGTACAATTTTGTCCAGGAAGTCATACGATGAGATGCATACTAAGCCAGTGTTACAGCCGAGTAATGTGGCCATAGGAGGGTTGCTAGGAAGCCCAGCGAAATCGATGGGTACGATTGAACTGCCAGTATCATACAAAGGTAATGAGTACCAACTAGAATGTGAAGTCTTAGATGGCTACAATGTTCCTAACTTACTGTCAGAGTCAGATAGCATGAGAATGAATCTCATTAAGAGAATTGATCACACCGAGACAGAGGATAGAGGGGTAGACGGAGCAAAAGCTATCATTAAGAAGTACAATGATGTATTCCAAGGGGTTGGGAAGATTCCAGGGAAATATTTTCTCCATATTGACCCGAATGCTAAACCAGTTGCCCACCCTTCGAGACCAATTCCAGCTCCCCTTCGCGAACCTGCTAGACAGAAGTTAAATCAGCTCGTGGACATGGGTATCATAGAGAAAGTCCCAGTGGGAGAGCCAACGCCGTGGGTCAGTGCCTTGCATGTGGTAAACAAGAAATCCCCAGAGAGATGTGCGCATAACCATAGACCCGCAAGATCTCAATAGAGCGTTGCTACGAGAGTATCACCCAATGTCGCCTATGTAGGAAATCACTACTCGTACAGACGGATCCAAGTGTTTCACAGTGTTGGATGCCAACATGGGTTACTTCCAGATCGAGTTAACTGAGGAGTCCCAGCAAGTACTGCAGAGATGTCGCGATAGAAACTTGAAGCTAAATCCTCGCAAGATGAAACTATGCACCAATGAAGTTGAGTACATAGGTCACAAGCTAATAGACAATGGTGTGAAGATCGGTGAAGACAAATTGAGAGCAGTGCTAGAGATGCCAGAACCATCGTCAATTGCACATGTCCAGACATTACTGGGAATGGTAACTTATACCTGTAAGTTCTTGCCAAATCTGTCTATTGTCACAGAACCATTGAGATGTCTAATCAAGGAATCACATGAGCTTGGTTTCAGATTTCACTTTGACGAAGTTCACAGAGTTGAAGAAGCTGATGACAGAAGCTCCCGTATTGAGGTACTACAGTGATGACGAGCATATCACTATCTCCTGCGATGCATCACAAGCAGGAATTGGAGCAGTTCTGATGCAAAATGGACGTCTCATTGCCTATGCACCCAAGTCATTGACCAGTGCAGAATACGCATACGCACAAGTAGAGAAGGAGTTACTAGCGATCGTGTTTCACTCATACGTATATGGACGCTCAGACATCACAGTGGAGACTGATCACTTGCCACTGGTGAGAATACTCGAGAAACCACTTCATCTTGTACCATTGCGTCTGCAGAAGATGAAGATGACGTTGCAACACTACTCGTTCACGGTAGTAGGAAAATCAGGGAAAAACATTCCTGTGGCGGATGCTCTGAGTAGAGCGTATCTACAAGACACATATGAAGACTTGTTGACAGACGAGAACAACTTCAACGTGTATGCTGCAGAAGTCCGTGGATCAACAGCATTCAGTGACACCCGAATGACTGAACTGAACAGAGAGTCGAGACTGGACACTGAGCTCCAAAGACTGAAAGACGTGATCCATACAGGCTGGCCAAGACATAAACATGAACTACACCCCGATGTCAGACCATTCTACGACTCCCGAGAAGAACTCTCAGTGCTAGACGAGATCGTGTTCAAAGGTGATCGAGTTGTAGTGCCAACTGCGATGCGGAAAGTTGTGTTGAAGAACATACACGAAAGTCACTTGGGAATAGTGAGATGTAAACAACTAGCAAGGGATGTTGTATACTGGCCTGGAATGAATTCGCAAATTGAAGACATGATTTCCAACTGTTCCACATGCCAAGAAAAAAGACGGTGTCAACAGAAAGAACCGCTAATGTCGAGTGAAGTTCCAACAGGTCCGTGGAAAATACTAGCAACAGATTTGTTGTACTGCAATGGAACAACCTATCTGGTCACCATCGACTATTATTCCGAGTACATCGACGTAGAAGAGTTGAAAGATGACTCGTACAGTTCAACAGTCGTTGAGAGACTGGCGAAGCTCTTCTCAATGCACGGAATACCGGAGAAGTTACTATCCGACAACGGTCCTCAATTCAGCAGTCATCACTTCGCACAGTTCGCAACTGAATGGAACTTTAAACACATCACAACAAGTCCAACCATGCATCAAGCTAACGGGATGGTTGAACGAGCAAACCAAACAGTCAGGAGAATGATAGAGAAGATTAGAGGAGACAAAGTCCAGATGTGTGCAGGCTTACTGAACCTGAGAAATACGTCGAGAACAGCAGAAGCCGGTTCACCAGCACAGAGACTGATGGGAAGAAGAACAGCTACGAAGCTGCCCACCAGTGACCAGCTGTTACAGCCAAAGACTATCGAGACTGAGAGAATAAGAGAGACGTTACAGACGAACAGAGACAGAGCGAAACTGTACTATGACAGAAACGCGAAACCATTGCAGGACTTGAGAGCAGGTAACAACATAAGAGTCAGAGATGGGAAGATGTGGAAACCAGCACTGATGCTACCACAAGAACAACAACCGCCACACCCCAGGTCCTACAACTTGCAAGCCGAGTCAGGAAATGTGTGGAGAAGAAATCGTAAGGATATACTGAAGACCAAGGAGCGAGAGATGAGCTACCGTCGCGATCCTGTGCAGTATGAGGATCCGGAGACAAAGATCCCAAACCCAATCCCTCCTGCCCTACAGACAAACCCTCCAAGTCCCGAGAGAAAGTCACATCCAATACCTGAGTTACCTAAATGTTTCACACCTGAGATAGTCCCACAAACCAATGTAACGGGATCGAGAACCAGGTCGGGTAGAGAAACAGTTCGACCAGCCAAGTTCAGAGATTATGATATGTCATAATTCATAGCTAGTACAATGTTTGATTAGGATTTATGATAATGTAATTTGACATTGTTCGCATAGCATGTAACACAGTATAATTTGATGTTCACAGGGATTGTTCTCATAGTTGTAACGTTGGCGTAGATGTAGAACAGACAGACATAGCATTGTCAGAACTTGTAGCTTTATTAGTATTTGTTGTTGCAACAAAGGGAGGTGTTATGTATTCGTATTGTATACTAGCTTGATACAGTATCGGGTATGTTATACCCGATAACAACCCCTATATGCTTTGCCATTTTTGTGAGATCAACTTCCCGAGGATCAGCACGTTCGCATAATAAACATTCTATGTTACATTACACTCGTTGTGATATAGTATACGAAATATACAAACATAAGAACATAACAGACGACGGCCCTGTCGCAGCCCGAGTTTCTTGATGAAGTCACACTCGTATTGGCCCCTTCAATATCGGTAGATGGAAAGTGGTCAACACACAGCTTTACTAAAGTGTCGTACACCATGACGTTCATTTTGTTGAAGAGGTAGCATAATATGCCATTGCATATAATTTGCAAGAGGTCATCAGGTTACATTTCAGCAACGCACTGTCGCCGGCTCGTTGAACTGCAGTTCGTAATGTGATAGAGTCATTGTTCTCTGGCTCGCAACGGTCGTACAGCTAATTCGTTCGAGCGTGACCAGGCGTTTCCGAACGCGGCTCACGGTAACTTGGGCACAACGCTAAACACATGTATCGTAGACGGTTACAGGTTGAAGACAATTAGCAGTAATGGGCGATAAATCAGTTACTGATCATCAATAGTCCAGCAAGTGCACATTGTAAGAAGAAATTTCTCTGTCAGTATACCACCGGAATCACAACACCGTCAAGGTCACATATGCAGTTGTGTAGATCCGTACTTTAATTTTTCACGGACAATATCGTGTAAAATATCAGATCTCAAATTCAACGCTGGTGACTTGCTGCCATCTTTTTTTAATGTATGGTTTAGATAAAGGGTTTACCATCTACCCAAGAGGGCCAAAACATTTTACACAATTGGTCAGTAACTGTACATGTTTGAATTGTCGAAAGAACGTAAATAACGTGGATTTACCGAAATACCTAACCCCGACACTGACCCTAATCCTAACTAAGGTGTTGCTTATTAATAAAACTGTAAATATGTCATAACTTTAGTCTAAATGCTACAGCTACGGCATTCTTAACAACACAATCTATAGAACGTGTGTAGAACATTCTGTAGGATTTTTGCGGACACAGCTGTGTAGAATTCGGAAAATATTATATAGAATTTAGATCGAATAGTCTATAACATTGTTTTTCTGAATATTCTATAGGACATAGCTATACAATGTGTAGTTTCTATCGTTTTCTATACATTTTCTGCTGTGCTATGTAGAATTCTATACAAGTTTTTTTTTACAGATTTTTTATGTTTTTTTGCTAAGGACAATGCCGTAGCTTTAGTCACTGACGTGGCGATTAAGGTTACAACACGTTTGTACCATAATTTTAACCACTTCCGGTACTAAGTGGCCTGTAGACTCACCTTTGTGCGAGTTATTGCAGATCCCAGTCGAATCCAGTCGATGCTCTTACATAACCAGCATTCACACACGTGAACGGTTTAGTGTATAGGACGTCTCTCGGTGTCAATGCTACAACGACGTATAATATTATGATAGCACAGACACGAATTATTTAACCATCATTTGTCTTGCCGCGAGAAAATATCTGGTTACAATAGCCAAGTGAACACGTGTGATTAACTAGTATGTCTGAGTTTACAGTTTTGACATGGATGCGTAAAATAGTTTTATACAAAAACTACTATCGTCGCGTTTCTATTTAAATTTTAACACAAACCACAATTGTATGCAAATGAAATTGATAATTTCTTGACAAACAATAGGAGCCTAGGTGTGATCTGTGGAGATATTCTTTCGTGAGTTTCTGCATTCCCACGGGAACAACAACTCGATCTCCGCGGTATATCAGTTCATAGTTCACAGCGAGTTCATCTCATGCTGAAGTGTGCATGGATGCTGGTAAGTACTTCTCTTATCGTCTCTGGCCAAACTCGCTGTATCACGTGTTTCAGCGTCTACAATGTTTCATCCTCGTCCGTGCAAGTATTGAACATCTTCATGCGTTCTGTGCTGATCGGTAGAGGTCACAGCATTCACCGCACTAAAGTTATCGGTACTTCCATTGTGGTACGACCGTTTATAGTGTATACGCAGTGTACATCTTTTCCCCCTTGCGATATACATCAGGGTCGTACTGCAGCATACGAAGGAACGTTCATTGCAATCTCCTTGAGGCTTTGTGTAGGTTTTTTGAACGATCATTTCTAGAGGCTTATGCTCACTGTGTACGGTTGTTCTTCTCCCAAACGTATACTGGTGGAAACGTTCCAACGCGAACACAATGAACGCACACTCTTTCTTTTGATGGGCTCCATAGCGTTTGAGAGGCCAGGCAGGAACTTCGATAAGTGTCATACCGTTCCCTGTAACCTCTGGATTCCCTTCACATCTGCAGGGTTTTCCGTCTTGAGGATTGCCTCTATCTTCCTATCGTCAGGTTTCAAACCTTCACTGGTGACACGGTATCCCATGAAGTTTACCTCTTTCAGCATGAACTCACATTTCTTCCTGTTCAGCTCCATGCCTGTTTTTCGACACCTTTAGTCTCAGCTTCTTGTCATGATCTTCTTCATCACGCCCAAACATCACTGTGTCGTCGGCGACCCAGACGACTCCGTCCAGTTCCTCCAGAGTCTAGTTTAATTTCCTCTGGAAGATCTCTGCACTGACATTCATTGTATCTACCAAACGGCGTTATGACGGTGGTGAGCAGACTGCTCTCATGGTCTAGTTCACAGTGCCAGTACCCCGATTGTAAGTCTACCATTGACAGGATTCTTGCTGTTGACATTTCTGGTAGGACCTCTTCCATTGTCGGCAATGAGTACAATTCACGTTGTAGAACTTTGCTTACTGGTCTCGGATCGATGCATACTCTTAGTGACACGTCCTGCTTTGTCTGGACTGAGATTCAGTTGCACCACTCTGTAGGCTCGACGATAGTAGTACTGGCTATTTCAGTAGTCTAGTTTGAAAGCAATTTGAAACAGTCATAATTCACTGTTGTCAGTTCCTATCTGCTGCCTGTCGTTCAAGTTTCCTTCCACTACTTCAAACCATACGAAGTAATTCTTCTTGGTAACCGCCCAATATTTGATGCAATTTTATGAGCCCCAATGTACCGGAATGTCTTCCGTGTACCAAAGGCGTTCAACAGTACAACTACGTTCGAATAGTAACTTACTTGTATCCTTGGGCTACACACTCATCATGGGTGCATGGCTCTAGTTTGGTGAATTTCACACTTGTGTCAAAGGTTGACGCAAACTCCTTCCCATCAGGTGGTGTTTCCTTTCCGATGTGATCGACCAGGAAGTTGAACAGCTCTTTTTTGTTGGACTCAACCTGGAGGAATTACTGCCACTTTCTAGGAAGTGATGTTGTTGCCATAACCCGTCTACGTTGCCCGGTTCCTCTACTTGTTCGAGTGCTTTGTTGATTGTGTTCTTGATATAGCAGTTTACCTATTTCAGGACCATACACCTGAGTAGCGCGACTGGATTATCGGTGAATCCCACTGCCCCTCCATCTCCCTTTATGACCTCATTCAGCTGTTCGTGGTTTTGATCCAGTGCCATTGATGAGACGGTGTGTCTTGTCTTTTGCACAGTGAAGTGAATAAAGCGGTAAACACTTGTGTCCTTCAACTGGATCATGTTTGTGATATGGACTGGCACCCACCTTGCGTAGTGCGTACGATCCATGGCAAATAACCACGGGGCCAACGTTCCGATCATTTCCAGATACAACTGGAAGTTATCTTCCCTCAGAGATCTCACAAACTGCATGACAAGGAGCTCGAGTGAGATTGTCCTATAGTATAGGAACTGTTGCGAACTTCAGACTGTGCTTTGTACCATTCACGGGATGTAGGCAGGGCATCGTCGGCAAGATGCATGTCAAGATACTGTTGGTACGCAGCTCTCTGTAGACCACTGAGACTAGCGGCTGTTACATGATGGGCCCATCTTGTCCGTGTCCGCCCTCCAGATTGGAGTTTGCCCTACCTGACGTTGTTATATTTGCTTCGACCAGAGAACTTGACCACCTACTACCATCAAGCCAGTCACCTACTGCGATTTGTTTTTCATGCTATGTTGTCGTGCATTTCAGGCTAAATTATGCTGATAAATGATCATGTAATTGCGTACCCGTCGACTTCGTGCATCACCCAAATCCGTGACAACTTGGTATTGTATTGTTTTCTCATTTCCGTCTGACTCCTCCAGCTCGCCCAATACAACATTTTAAAGCAACGAGTGCATAAAACCAGTATCATTCGATAAGGTATTTATTATATGGGTTCATAACTAACACATCAAAGCGGTAATATACCTTCTGTTACAGCGCAACGCAGCTCAAATGCTGGCCGCTGCATTTTCCCGAGCCCCTTAAAACAAAAACAAAGATGGCCGATTATTAGCCTATGTGATATTAAGTACAGTAACTACAATATTAAGTCAATAGATATTGTCGAAAATAATAGGCCAATTTACCTGATCGCCTTCAATTGTTCTATTTCATACAAAATGGGTGCTATTTTGCATACATGCGAATGAGGTAATCATCCAATCACATTAACTTTTTATCTTAATCGATTCCTCGTGTTCTAAAACCATATGCTAGCATTTTAAACCACTAAAATATTAATTAGAAGTGAAGATACGCCCACAGAAATGTATTTCGGAATTTCATTGCGGTCATTTATAATATAGTGCCATGCTCCCTTAAAATGCAAATTTCGTTGGGGTCCACCTCTCAGTTTTCTGAGAACTTGTCATAGCAGATATGTGCCAAATTTGCCAAAATTGTATCACAATCTGAACAATCCATGTGCTAAGACGCTCTACTAGTAGATTGTTCTCTGGGTCAGCGAACATTCCAGGACAGCACCGCCGCGATCGGGGTGTTATTTTCTTGAACTATAATGTGCTTTCATATGCCTGCTATATTGCGTACGATGCCTTAGTCTTTTCTGTATTTCATCAGCTGTCAACAAAAGAAAGAGGCATTTGTTGTAATTTTACAATAACACGAAACACTAAAACACCACCACAGCCAATGAATGTGCAAATATGTATAGTGAACGCTTTCATTTTATAACATTTCACCAGAACGAGTCAAAGAAAGTGGTATTTTATTTTGCAAGGTATATTTTATAACTCCAATTAAAGTTCAACAGCTTTAATAACCTGATGTACTACCGTAGTATTTGTGTGACGTACACATCCGTTCGTCTTGTTACTGTGCTCGAAAAGAATATTATCCTAGGGATGGGGCAAGACGGTTTGTTGGGGTATTATTACCGGCCTGTTATGCGACATATCTATACATATAGGCTATCTGTCTGTATCAAGCGACTCTGTGGTCTTGGAATTTAGCATAGAAGCCATCACTCAGAAAATGTTGCGCTGTCGTTGGCCCGTTGATGCGACTGGTTTTTTGCTGAGCAACGTACCTTGACCGATTCTGCGAGAAGTCATAGACTGGCGCACATTAAACAACTTTACTTGCGCGGTTCAATTTTGGAATCGGTTCAACAACTGTTGGCGACGGTCAAATCAACATGCGAGTTTTGTTGCGGACCAGCGTACATTGTACGACTGATCAGTTTTAAGTCAATCAGGCACGCGATACTTAATTACTTAGGTTTACTTAGGTTCTTCCTGACCATAGGCGGTGGCCTCGGTGGTTAGATCATCAACTTTCCCTTGGAATACTCTACGACTTCCTGGTAAAGGCGGCTTTGTAGTTCTAGAGAAATTCCTCAGTACTCCAATGTCTATCTAGGCGGTTTTTAAACGAGTTGACACTTGGGGCAGTTGCAAATACTTCCGGTAGATCATTCCATAATCTGGTAACTCTAAGTGAGAAGCTTTATTTTGTAACCTTTGTACGAGCACGTTCTATATACAATTTCAAACTATGACTCCTTGTTCCTTCAATTTATCACTTTGTGCAGCTTAACAATGCTAGATATATCACGGTCATATTTCCCTTGAAGCAGTTTATATACCTCAATCATATCACCACAAGTTCGTCTATATGCATGTGTGGCAAGTTTCAATATTTCCTCGCAAGTAATATCCTTCATACCAGGAAGCTGCTTTGTTGCGCGTCTCTGCACATTTTCGATGGCTATATGGATATTGATATTGCATAATCTAGATGATTCCTAACTAAAGCTTTATATAATGGCAAGAAATTGTGTTGATTTAGGGTTGTAAATGTCGTTCTGATAACTGCCATGATACTGTTTGCTTTGTTTATTTTTTGGTTGATGTTTTTATCAAACTCTAGGTTTGAATCAGTAGTAACCCCAATGTCTTTTTGTTTTTCTATTTCTCCTAATTTATGGGCAGTATTATCTATCTTCAGGTTATAAGTATACTCTTGTATTGTTTTCCCTACGTGCGTCAAATTACATTTATCTCGGTGGAACCTTAATAACCATTGACTTGACCTTGATGTTAACTAATCTAAATCGTTCTGTAGTCTATTCTGGTCATTTAACAAGATTTAACAAGATTTGCCATCCAAGCCAAAGGCCCAGATGGCAAGTGGACAAGGAAGCCACTGGTTTATCGAGAGTCCAAATCAAATGCAATATCAATAGTCATTTGGACTATTAATAGTTTGGAAAACCTTTGTATCATTAGCAAACATAAATACATTCGAAACTATATATTCTCCGGAAGATCATTTATGTATAAAACAAATAGGATCGGTCCTAAGACACTGCCCTGTGGAATACCACTTGCTACATTTGCCGACTCAGAGATTATACCATTTACACTGAGCTGTTGTACACGGTCAGACAAGAACGCCTAGATCCATCTTAGTGTGTAATATTCTATGCCATACGATTTAAGTTTGCCTATCAATCTTTTATGAGGAACGTTGTCGAATGCTTTCATGAAGTCTAAATATACTACGTCTATAGATTCTCCTGTATCTAAAGCTTTGGTCCATTTAATAGTTAGAGTACCATAGAACGACCTTTAATAAAACCAAACTGTTGCGTACTGAATAATTTATTTCTCATCATATGATTGACAATATGGCCTCTGACACAATGTTCCACACATCTGCATATTATACTTGTTAAGCGGACGGGTCTATAATTTCCTGCCTTTTTTCGATTACCCTTCTTTTACATGGCTGAGATCCTTCCCTGTTTCACCCACAGTAAGTGAATTTTTAAATAATCTAGCTAGTGGTTTACATAACTTATTAGATAACTCTTTCAACAACATATGATGAACACCATCTGGTCCTACTGTTTACACACATTAAGATTATTAAGTTTTTGTTTAATCATTTCCTCATCAATAGTCAATTCTTCCAGGAATATGAGGGATATCACCATCTGGCTCTATAGTAAAACACTTGGAAAAAAATTGCTAAGACATCTGCCTTTTCCCAATCAGAAAAAATATTTCTATAAATATTTTCATACCCATTCAATATCTTGAAAACTTCAATTTAACAGCCTTGTCTCTAGGGTTGTTAAATCACATTCTTTCAGTCGTCCGTCGTAATAAAGTGCGTATGTTGGTCAAAGACGAATTTATGACCAAGGACATTGAATGGTGAGCATATGTGAGTACTGGCTGAAAGGCTGGCGATATGAAGTTTCACATTACTATAGAATAGCACATATAAAGGAAGGGTCTTCTTTAATGTGAATTGAAATAATAACGAATGAATGAATAAATGAGTGGATGAGAGAGAGTGATCGAGAGTGATATATATATATATATATATATATATATATATATATATATATATATATATATATATATATATATATATATATATATATATATATGTCGTACGTATCTTGGGGAAGTATTACTATGACAACTTAATGTGTTAGCAACCTTTATTGCGTCGATGTAGATGAGACTGTAGGTGTTACTGGCATTGACAATATTGTGATAATTAAGCAATGACATTATATCATTGGTGATGACGAATGTAATAGTTAAACATGGTATACTGCTTACAATCGGTGGTAGCGAACGTATTTGTTAAACATGAGATTGAACACCCGAAAATAAGCTGACCCACATCATTCATCCATGTCACTTATGTTGACAAGTAATTCACTTTCATTTGTTCAATGTTGCTATTTATATATTCCTATTCTGCTTTTACAGTTTCGGAATCTTCGCTTTCGCCTGGAGATACGTCATCTCCATTTTCATCCTCTTCATTTTCTTCGGGTGTTTCTTCGTCTATTTCTTCGTTGTCCTCGTCGTTATCGTCTTCTTCGGCACTCGCCAATTCCCCGTCTTTGTCTTCGTCTTTCTCTTCTTCGACTCCTTCTTCGGGTGTTTCCTCTGGCTTTTCGTCATTTGATTCCTCTGTTTCTTCATCGTCATCACCATCGTCTTCCTCGGCACTTGCCAATTCTCCGTCTTTGTCTTCGTCTTCTTCTTCTGGTGTTTCCGCCGGTTTGAGTTCATTAGACTCGTCAGTTTCTTCGTCTTCCTCATTATCATCGTCTTCTAGTATTTCGTCCGTATTCAGTTCATTAGACTCCTCGGTTTCTTCGTCTTCTTCGTCATCAATGTCATCGGGAATTTCTTCCGGCTTCAGTTCAATTGAATCGTCGGATTCTTCGTCTTCCTCATCATCGGGAATTTCCTCCGGCTTCAGTTCATTAGATTCGTCGGTTTCCTCGTCTTCCTCGTCGTCGACGTCATCGGGAATTTCTTCCGGTTTCAATTCATTAGATTCGTCGGTTTCTTCGTCTTCCTCGTCGTCGACGTCATCGGGAATTTCCTCCGGCTTCAATTCATTAGATTCGTCGGTTTCTTCGCCTTCCTCGTCGGCGACGTCATCGGGAATTTCCTCCGGCTTCAGTTCATTAGACTCGTCAGTTTCTTCGTCTTCCTCGTTATTGTCGTCTTCGGCGCTAGCCAATTCACCGTCTTTGTCTTCGTCTTCCTCGTTGACGTCAGGTTCTTCGTTGTTAGATGGCAAAATGCTCGCCTCCTCGGTCTCCGCTGCCACCTGCTCTGAGGCTGCCAAATAAAAACTCGTTACTGCATAGCGAATACGATAAACAAAATCAACATGCATTCGTTTGATTTAATACTAGTGTAATCGTTTTGACGCATGGGTAAATGGAATGTTTTATTCGTTTATGGAATGTTTTATTCGTTTATGGAGTGTTTTATTCGTCATTTATTCAGCAACAAAAAGTTAAAGAAGTGGGGCACTTTTAAGCAATGACGAATTGGTATAATTGTAAGGCATCGTTTTACCGTAACGTAGCCGATATCATATTTATTTTATATCTATAAATTATTTAATTAATGTAATCACTGCTGAGCTGTTACAGAATAAAGTAGTCGGTTAGTATAATTGTTACGTAGATGGCAGGTGTTATAACTTTTTATGGCATCTCGAATTTTATATTATCAATTTGACCATAATTTATATTTTACATTTTATTTATGTACACCAGGCATACGTCACGTTTGCGCATAATTATGCAACAAGTGGTTATGTAATTTTGCAACATCTTAACATATCAGTATATTTCTTATTGCATAACTTTAAACTAATGACATGTCTTAACATACCAATTTCTACAGGTACTCCCGCGATTAATCCTGCGGGATCACATGAGTTGCATTTAATTATAGTTATTAATTAAATGAATAATTCTTGGTATGATTGCAGCTGAATACACTTGTTATTATTATTGTTGTTATTGTTATTGTTATTATTACTATTATTATTATTGTTGTTGTTGTTATTGTTATTATTATTACTAATATTATTATTGTTATTATTATTATTATTATATCTTACATGACGACGTCTCAGGAGAGAACGTGGACGTCTCAGGTGCATCGGTGATGGTCGTGTCGTACTCGTGGTCGTCACTAATGAAAGGTGATGAAGACGGTGTCATTGGGGTTGTGACAGGAGCTGTAGTGGGGATTGCTAAAACACCAAAAAAGAAACGGAATTAGTGATGCTACTTTACAATATTGATTGATTTATTTCAGTTCCAAGGACCCAGTAACAGGACTGATGGTTTATTTCCTAGAGCCCGTCTCTAGAGTTCCATGCGTAGGATACTTTACTTCCCCTGGCATAGACATAGGTAGAAGGGACCAACGGATTCTAGTGTATCTTCTGAAAGACACAGGCAAGACGGGGTAAACGAAATTACCCACGTTTAGAAACGAGACCAGGTGGTTTCGAACCCCGGTCCCTTCAACCGACACTCCGAAGCCCTGCCACACGAGCCACCCCGCCCCATAGTACCAAGACCTTCTTTCATGCCAATTGTGTCATATCTCCAGCTTTTTCTTCTTTTCACTTAATGTCCTTCTTTTTGATGAATTCCTACTAAGCCTTACATATAATTTCGATGTAGAGCCTACACCTAAATAATTTAAATACTCGATCATGTTAAACGTTTTGTTCTGGGCATCAGATATGCCAATATAACGCTACTGCATCTACCCAGTGTAATAAATATGTCAAACAAATCTCCATTACGAACTCCTACATTCAGGGCAATTTTGAAATGAATGATCCCCGTGAGACATGTTAGCATGAAGGGATGGCCAAGCAAGTATAATGATCCCCGTGAGACATGTCAGCATCAACGGATGGCCAAACAAGTACAATGATCCCGGTGCGATATGTTAGCATCAACGGATGGCTAAACAAGTACAATGATCCCGGTGCGATATGTTAGCATCATCGGATGGCCAAACAAGTACATTCATTCGCATTGCATTGGATTACTTTTACGTGAGTATTCGTTTTGCGCCAAAGTGCTGCCACCTTCACGTAGCTTCATAAAATGTTAGTAAATACAGCGAGTGTTGGGAAAAACAGGATAGGGGACTATCACAATTATCAACCTGAATACTGTAGTCGATAACTGGTAACACGCCTATCGTATATAGGATGGACATTTATTATACGCATTCTACAGGTATGAGGCTGAAGACGTAGTGGATTGATCGCTTATATAGAGTGTATTCTTAGGATTACAGCCGCAGAATACAGTGGTAGAGAGACAGAGATAAACAATATGGACCAATGTACACATATATCCACATTAGCAATATTGTCACTATGGTTGATTGATTAAGACGAGATGTCTTTTCGAATGACTTCTTTGTAAATTGTGAAAATACACACGTTGACAAATGGGCCTCCTGAAACCGAAGCTCCAGCGTCGTCCGAAACGGAAGGGATAAACCTTCTTCAACACACACGAGGAACCCGGTAGACACTTGACTTTCTGGAATGAAATAAAAAAATGTCAGTTACGTACATATTAGCATTTCAACAAAGCATCGAAATATAGGAGACCTTGCTTGTAATCTGTGCCTGTACCGTTCACCGGGCCGGGTGCCGAATCGAGGGTATGTTTCGTTTTGTTGCGTCTATAACAGTTTATGATGTGGCGGTGACATATGTGCTGGTATTGTATAAACCGAACTGTTTATAGGATGAGAACAGCATTCTGACAATGACAGCGACTGCTCATTCTGTGGAGAGATCGCTACCTCGTGAATTCAAAGCTCGTGTTTACTTCCCTGCGATGATACAATTGTTTCTGATGGAACACTAGTGTTCCGAAGTTACGTACCTTGCATGGGTCGAGGCAGATGCACAAGCGACACGGTCCCAGGCCAGGACTGATGCTCACTTTGTTTTCGTCGCATGGTGGGCATTTATTTGGTCGACATGCAATCAGTGGGCGGCGTAGTCCACCGTGGCCGCCAAAGAAAACTGCAAAAAGCAACACGGGTTTGATATAAACAACATCGAAACTACGTTGGTAACAGGTTGCTTTGCAAACAGTAACTACTTATTAACCAAGCGTTCCAGCTGGTCGAATACTTGTTTTTATCGAGTATGCTGTAAACATGTTCCACGTGTTCCTAACTCATATAAAGCTGTTTATACATATAGCGAGATATTTGAATTGAAGAAACATTTATTAAATATGGTAGGATTACAGAATTGCAGTATTTTTCTTGTTTTTTTTTTATTTTAATGTCGGGCCTATTAAATATGTTCCACATACAAGATACTTTATGTCAGTTGGAAATATGCTGTCGTGTGAAAGAGATACCATGTAACCTTAGTCCAATTCAGCAATATGTTGAAGGTGAAAATGTTATTTTTTAGTCTTATAGTTAGTTGAGACCAAATCATAACTTTGCTAATGAACCAATTTATGTTCTACCCCCGGTAGTTGTTAATGCATCTGTTTCCGTTATGTTGCCCAAAATTGAGAACGCACGTGTATGTTGATAGCAATTTAGTCATGAACCACTGAAATAACCACACTGAAATATTAAAGGTACACTTAGCGTTTGTATCAATAACACAGCATTGTTTTCACAAGCCTTTTTCAAACAGGAAACTCCTTACTGGGATGCGTGAGTACATATGATAATTCAGAATGTGATAATTATCGCAGCGCAGCACTCTGGGAAGTATACATACAGGCAGACGTTGATGATGCTACGACCAGCAAGAGGAAGGCGGCGAACGGAAGAGCGATCTTCATGGTTCCGCTTGTAACACCTGAAATAAGTCTCATTAGAACATAGCAACTCCGCAAAATCGTACTCATCTGACGCGCTATGCTTTATACTAGTCGACAAATATCTCACAAAATGTGCTTTTTTATATAGCGAAGTATCCATTCATTGGGACTGCTCAAAACGCTAGACTTCTCTGGAAAGCATTCAACCACGCTACAATTACTGCACGACGACTACATGTCAACGACATATCCACCACTTTTTGTAGCCAGCTACTCATTTACCACTGAATGAACTGTGGAAACGTGTGGTGAACAAAGTTGTCAACGCTTCGGCAGCGAGAGGATTCGAACCCGGGTTCTTTCGATTGAGAGTCCGACGTTCTAACCACTACACCACTGCCCCCTCCAACACAAGCTTCACCACACTCCAGTAGAATCTCTAAGTCAGTCACACAGAGAGTTGCAGTACGTCATCAAATTACATAATCGTGTATAAAACATTTACAGGATATGTTGTATCACTGTCTCTGTTGCGCCTTAACTGCATGAATTGCCTCGCCATTGCTTCCTGGTTTCCGCTACATTCGCAATTCTTAATTTAGTTCTTAATTTATCTCAAGTTAGGAGCAACAGGTTGCCACACTGAAATATAGCAAAATTTACCATACAGTGATTTCGAATTTGAATTAATGAATTAATTATTACTGTTCTTGCGACATAAATAGTCGAGTCTAGTTTCAGAGATCACATTGTGACAAGGTTGTGTTCTGCTAACAAATTGAACCCTCAATTGTTGTCCTATTTGTTGTAGCATACAATCCACAACACCGAATCTGTGACGATAAGACGACACTCACCTGATCACCTGAATTTAATGTGTCGGGTCCACTTGAGGACAATTCACAGATGATGATCGGCGGACGCAGGCGCTTTTTATATGAAGGCCCAGCGGTGCCCCGATTGTAAGCTGACCGTCTGCAAACAAAGGCACATGCAGAGATGGACGCTAACAAATGCGACAGCAAACATCCAGAAACCTAATGCGCCTCTGTAAACGGGGGACCGACCTGCCACGTTACAGGTGACACTGTGACTTCGTAATGTCATTGTTGTCGTTGTCTACCCTGTCAGTCTTTAATTATAATGATGACGTTCACACTGACGTTCTACGCCGTGCTATAATGCCAGTATCTCGAGAGACCGAGGCGACATGTGTGTTCGTTGATGCTGGGGTGTCAACGACTACACTCATGACATGTATTTTTAGTCATTCATCATTGCCATCACTATCACTATCATTGTCACCATCCATCGTCCTCGGACATAATGGAAACGACAACATTCTCCCTCCATATTTCCTTTTTTCATTAGTGAGGTGACCTCAGCTGGCTTCAGGCCTACATGTTTGCTGAGCAGATCAGTGTAAGCCGTAGATGTTCTGCCCCGCCAATTGTATGGTAGGTCACAATGCCGTTGTGCGTCGGTTATATTGTCTTGCCACCTGACGGCAAGCACGCTGATCATTAGAAACTATAATAATAATATTAATAATAGCAATAATAATAGTTGTCAGCATCGACGACATTCCTACAGTAAACCATCTTCACCGTCACACCGTCACCACCATCACACTGTCACACCGTCACCACCATCACACTGTCACACCGTCACCACCATCACACTGTCACACCGTCACAACCATCACACTGTCACACCGTCACCACCGTCACCACCATCACACTGTCACACCGTCACCACCATCACACTGTCACACCGTCACCACCATCACACTGTCACACCGTCACCACCGTCACCACCATCACCACCATCACACTGCTGTCTTACTGTTGTTGCTATTTAAACATCCATTCTTAACTACATTAACAAGAAGTGAGGTTCTTTTTATCGATTGTAATCAGGAATTGTTTATGTGTCTCAAAGACAACACATCAACCACAGTTGTATGCTATCTTAGGAGCCACCATATTCTTATTTGCTATGTTTCTTTTCAATATGTTCATATAATGTACAGACACTTTCCTTAATAATGGTATAACATCATTACTAAAACATATATTGTTTTGTCCATCAAATGTTATTACATGTACTAAGGATTATTTCTCTGGTATAAATTACAATATATTTCGACAAATGTTACAATTTGAAATTTTACGTTTGTGTTTATATGATTTTATATGATACATGTTAACATATGCCACAAATCAACATAGACAATTGGCGTGTGTCTTATGTTTAGATGTTGTTTACTGTGTGTGATATGCTATGTCGAATACGTCTCATTGCAAATTCATGTGCTCTGGTTATATGGATTTCATTTTGTCTACGTAGACTATGATTGTGGATAGTGTGATGTTGGTGTAACGCTAAGCGTTGAAGATACCAGTATTGTATTCACACAGGAAGACCTGAGCTAAATGTATCAAATGTCCGGACGAAACAAATAATGGAGTTGAAATGTGATATATAGTTAAACAAAGGTGTTTAATTCCATGACGCATTATAATGTTAACCGTCCATATAAATACTAACATTTGTTTTGTCTACGATTAATGCTATTCGGTATCTTTGGGTTAATACCGCGTGGGTGTTACTTCCGATATAAACTATACACCGGGTTTTTAAAGATTAGAAAAAGGAGTGCTTGATTCACTCTCCTAATATTCTGATACTCGAATGACACGTTTTAACAAGACGAATAACTACTCATAGTCGCAAATAAATATAAAAGAATAGCAAATGTTAAACAGTGAAGTGGTTTGACTAGTCATTCTTGTCACCCGTTCTTAAGCCGACGTATCGTCTTTCCTACTGATGCTAAATGCGAACGTATATGTTCGTCGGTGTTTTCGTCAGCGAAGTCAACGTGTCCTTTCCCCACTGGCTAGTGTTTACGAATAAAGTAACCTGGGCAAATGTTTATGTTTTGCTATATAATCGGATGCACAGCAAACGTCAAATGAAAAATGCCATGTAAATTAACAGTCGTAATACAACTCTGTTTTACCGGTCACTACTAATTTGTTATCTACGGACTTTCACCTTGATGTTCAACATTTTTCTTTCCCTAACACTCTATGTTGATCGAAATATGTTTAAGCTGTTTCGCCATTGACCGTGTTTGGCCGTCTTTGACATAAAGTAATTTGTGGCTGTGTGTATGTATGTATGTATGTATGTATGTATGTATGTATGTATGTACGTATGTACGTATGTACGTATGTACGTATGTATGTACGTATGTTCACTCATGCATCCGTTTCGCATGTATAGGGCTGAACTTTTGTAGAATATTTGAAATTCCCTGGGGTGGGGTATTACGTCGACAGAATCAATGTGGACGTTTGACGCAAATCACGTAATCCAGAACAACAGTTACATGCAATTGTCAGCAACGCTCTACGTGTTTGAACCGTTGTTACGTGATCGACGTCAAACGTCTACCGAAAGCTTCGTGAAACCGGCAGTTGTGTGTATGATAGCACTTTCGCGTCACTGCTTCAAGGCAACAGTGGGGACAGTTTCGTCTGTGCCACTTTCAGGATATTCTGGCTTATGTTCTTCCACTGACTTCGGTAATGCGGTCTCAGCCAGTCTAGACATCGCTGGTTTCGAAGACGCTTGCCGCATTCCTCTTTTTCGAGGGCAGTTGGGAGTGTTGCTCTTGGTCGCCCTCGCCAGCCAGCGACGTCAGCGGGTGTGAAATATTGGTCTATGGCCGGCTGAGCGGGGGCTTCACGCGGTATGCGAAGCACATGTCTAAACAGACTCCACCGAGTTTTGATGGCAGACAAGCTTAGTGAGATCACGCACATTTTCGGTAGAGGGCGTTGTTCGAGATTCGCTCAGGGTATCTGATGCGGAAGACCTGTCTCAGTTGACGGTGGTGGAATGCATCAACCTGGCCCGTTCCGTTGGCGTTAGTCCCCACGTGCCCATGTTGTATGTGAGCACATGGACTATAAACACATATACAGTCGCAGCCGGAGCTCTTGGGATACACGGAGGTGTACGTGAATTTTGTGGAGAAAACATTTGAGTGGGGAGTGTAAGGAGTCATAAGCTCTTGTAGGAGTTACCTTTTTGTTCCGTGCAACGCCGGGCAACTCAATTAGTATTAGTGTGTTATAATTGACAAGATGCATTGGTTAAACTCTTTACTTTTCAGGCACATTGGAAGTTTGTTGTTGTGGAATATTTTGTGGTATCTTCCAATACATATCCAACCATATTGCATGCCAGTCATAATTGCCTATTTTGATGTGATTTTATTCCTTATTTCTTGACCAAGGTATTAATAAGATTATAATGAAGTCATATTCCACAAGTATGTGTGCTTGAGTGTTTACACATCCTTGCTATGTGATGCATCACACGTTTACGACAGACAATATGTTCCCATTAAAATGTAATTCAGGAACAGCCTATGCTCGTGAACGCCTAGCTTACTATATTGATCATCTGGATAAATTCGTTGTGATAGCTATGTTGAAAACCATTCCTAGCCCTTCTTAAATCTAGGCTCGAAAACCACATACATGTAAAACTCGAACAAGGGATCTCTTGGAAACGATTACTAGATGCGAATCAGCAGATTTCTAGCCACCGTTACAAACAAGACTCTGCTCCCATTAAAATGTAATTTAGGAACAGTTTATGTTCGTGAAAGTCGAGCTTACTGTATTGACATATTGGCCTCACAACGAACTTAGTGTATCCGAGAGATTATTGCATTTGCTGCGTCAGAGTATATTTATTATTGTCCATCTAAGCTTCTTATTATTCCGTGTTTGTGTTATTTTATGGACATGGTGACGACGTCAAGTTTTTGATCAATTGATCCCGCTGCAGCTGTTATAACGTGATAAGCTGTTCTCTGGACCACGGTTGCGATTCACACACTGTTATCTGATGCAATCGCTGTTTATAGTTGCGGTATTGACATCTAATGATGCCTAGCAACATATTCTACTTGAAATACCTAACTTGTGACGCCTTTGGTGGTTAGCATAGCACTACACTTGTCGACGCCCGTTTCATTTTAGTACTTAAGGTTTAGAGAGTTAGATTTATTGACTTATCCGTTGAGAAACTCTTTCTCCCACTTTCTCTCTTTCTCTACATCTCTCTACCACAACCTCTCTCACCTCTCTCTCTCTCTCTCTCTCTCTCTCTCACACACACACACACACACACATACACACACACACACACACACACACACACACACACACACACACACACACACACATACACACACACACCTCTCTCTCTCACTCTACAGCAGCCCAACCCCCTCCCCCACATATAATCAATCACAATCAACTAATTAGTCGATCTCCACTCCCCCGCCGTCTTTGTAAGCACCTATGCTTATATGTCTCCCAGTCTCTCTCCCTCTCTCTACTGCCCCCTATCTCTCCTCCTCTACCCCCTCATAGTCGCTTAGAGTATATCTTCGAATCATTTGAATCGAGCTCCGACCTCTGTTCTTCTCTGCTACAGTCGTGATTGTGACATCGTCTCAAAGTGATGTAAGGCAAACAGGGTGAAGAGAACGTCAGAAAATTAGTAACGATATCTAGTATATTAATTCTGTGTTAATCTTGACACTACTGGCGCAGTGGCGCCCCATACACTTAGTGCGCCTTACAATGTGACGGAGACTTACACGTATACATCTCATTAAACTCGTTTTGGTATAACCTCTAATTTAGTTGTTTACGTATATCCCGTTGTAACAGCATGACACTACGAGGTGGCATTCGGATTTTAGAATAATAACGGCACGTCTAAATAATAATATCTTGGTCTTTGTCTTTTACGCACCCAGGGCCCCAAACAAAACGTTTGTGTCATACACTCACTACCTCCCCTCTCTCCCCCCGCTCCGTCTCTCTCTCTATCCGTCTCTTTCTCCCCCTCTCTCTCGCTTTCAGATTTTATTCATTATGTTATTTTAGTGATAACTGGTACTGCACATGCTGCCATCTACTGGACAAAATAGTATACAACCAAGAAATAAGCTGGAACGACGGTGGTTACAACAATAACCCCACTGCGCTACAATTCAAGCCAGTCTATAAGCGTCTGCTCATGCGACACAGCATCAAAACAACTGGAAACTTCATAATTCAAGACAACAAACACGTCTTAGGTGTCATGCTAGACACATCATCATTCACTGACATCCATATCATGAGAAAGTACGATCTTCTTGAGCGACATCCCATTCAAGAAGATCATGATTATGCAGATGTCCCCAACGTTGCAACTACATCTGCGTACAAGTCAGCTGTACTTCACTACATTGCCGGTTCTGTTGTCCGAATGGTGAAAAAACGGATACCATGCCCAGTATGTGTTGAGGCCCTAAAGGCGGGAGCAGACGAGACCCTACATCCCTTCCTTGGACAGAAACACCGAGGGGACTGGTGAAGCCTTCCGAAAGTGCTGTATTAGTCTGTCAGGAAACACAGAAATGTGTTCTCTTTGTGTTAAAGGCAACATGCGGAAAGACCAGACCCCTAGTGTATGTGGGAAGAGCCAGCGCCTCTTGGCTTGAATGTGAGGTAAGGTCTTCCCTTGTGCTGTCCAGACCCCTAGTGTATGTGGGAAGAGCCAGTGCCTCTTGGCTTGACTGTGAGGTAAGATCTTCCCGTGTGCTGTCCAGACCCCTAGTGTATGTGGGGAGAGCCAGTGCCTCGTGGCTTGACTGTGTGGTATGATCTCCCCCTGTCCATGTGCTGTCCTTGTCTTTGTGTTTGTGTGGGCTGAGGGAGGGCCAGGATCTGCACTCGACAATGAGGTCAGACTTTTCCGCTAGCCAATATTTAACAAGATTGCCATCCAAGGCAAAGGCCCAGATGGTAAGTGGACAAGGAAGCCATTGGTTTATCAAGATTCCAACATTTAAAATGTATGTGTAATCCGCCCTCCTGAGATATGTGTCAACCTTGTTTTAAACATATTCACGCTGCTAGTAGTTACACAATATGTAAATAATTTGTTCCATTCATTGATTGTCCTCTGTGAGGACGAGTACTTCCTGATATCCAATCGACACTGAGCTTTTACTAATGCTACTTCATGTCCTCTAGTTCTATAATCTTTCTTTCTTGAGAAAAAAATATTTCTATCAATATTTTCATACCCATTCAATATCTTAAAAAACTTCAATTTGTTCTCCTCTGTATTCTTTTAAGCGTATCTATATCCTTCTTACGATATGGTCTCCAAGCTTGTATACAGTACTCTAAATAAGGCCTAACTATTGCTTTATACAGAGGTATAATTAGTTTTTTCTCCTTGTATATTATATTTCTCCCAACCAACCCAAAAATGTGATTACCCTTTGAGGCTGTAATACCACACTGCTCTGAAACTTTCATATCACATTATTGTAACTCCTAAGTCCTTTTCTTTTACACTAGTACCCAGAACAGTATCTCCCATTTTATGGTTTTGTCGCATTTCTGCGAATTTCTATTATATGAACTATTTTTCTGGATATAGTGAGGTAAATGTTAGCGTGTATATAGACGGATGGCATAAACAAGTTATTTAATGATATTCAAGTGTTGTGTGGGAGCCCACATTGGAAGTTTATTTTTAGGCATGGGGCACGAATAGGTTATGCAATAATTGTACCCATGATGTTTTAGCTTTTGGCGTGGCACAATAAGGACCGTCCGCATATGTTTATTAATTTTGATTGGCTACCGCCGACCTTGTGATGTGGTGGGAAAGTTACCAAGCGATGGGTATAAGAGGCGAAGTAAAGTGTATTTAAGAGGGGGCCAGAGCACACAAATGCGGCATTAGATTTGCGACGTCGCAAAACCCTCTACAACTTTGCTCGCATTGACAACGGCGAGTGAAAACCCAGACAGTACAATGCCACGCAAGTAATTACTGCGCATTGTTTGACAGTATGCAATGACCGTCTGCATCGGTCGGCCGACGGCCGACATACAAAGCGTTCAGCCGACTGTTCAGCTGCTTTTCCACGCGCGCGACACTTGTGCATCAAGAACCCGTTCAACTGTCTTCCCCGTGTGCGACATCAGAGCGTCCGCGTTAGTCGTCGTCAGGAAACGTCGCCGTCTCCACGATCTATTGACATCCGGCCTACTATCGTCCAGCCGACAACAAGCTCGACACCGCTGCGATCGAACGAAACCCGTATCGCCTGCGTATTCAGCTGGCGGTGAGATCATGCGACCGACGGCCACATCAGTTATCGTCCTATTCAACCCAGCAGAGTGACGCGAACGGTATTGTTGACTTTGTGTGTCATAAGGCACGCTTCTGTGACTGTTTATTTTGTCTTTGGAGCATTGTATTATAAGTGTGAAATACGCCTTTCTGCTTGTGACGAATTTATTAACATTGATGTCTGTGGTACGGTCTTGAAGGGGAATAGCCTCACCGGTGAAATTTCTTATATTCATAATGTTGAGCTTAATTTAAGTATTTGTTTAATCCACAAATTTCAGTACGTTGATTATATTATATTATCATCCAAGTCATCGATATTATATTAAGAATAATAAAAGTCATAATGCTGATCCTTCTGGTACCCCACTCAAAACTGATTTCTTGTTTGAAACCTCCCCATCTACTACAACACGCTGACTTCTGTCAGTCAGCCATTGTTCTATCCAGTCAGTTATGCTATCCCCGATACCACGGGCTTTTAATTTAAGTAGTAAACTTTTATGTGGCACTTTGTCAAAAGCTTTCTAAAAGTCTAAGTATATAGTATCTACTGGTGATCAATCGTCTAGCCAATTAGTGATTTCTTCCAAAAAACGTAACATATTTTGTTAAGTATGACCTCGCTTTTAGGAAGTCATGTTGAGATGGATTTAATAATTTATTCTCAATAAGGAAGACCATATGGTCTTTGATTAATATTTCTAATAATTTACAAATCACTGATGTTAAACTCACCGGTCTGTAATTTTCTGACTTATTTCTCGAACCATTTTTAAATAATGGTATGATGTTTGCTTCTTTCCATTCAACAGGAACAACCCCCTCTTAATGACAAGTTGAACACTCTTGCAAGTGGTATACTAATTTGTTCTACTGTTTCCATTTGTAGTTTTGGAGAAATTCCATCCACTCCCGGTGATTTATTGTCCTTCATTGCCTTTATTTTCTTAGCTATCATTTCTGGGTTACAATTAACTGCCCCAAATAATCAGATTTCACCTCCTGAAATTTAGTATATGGAACTGCTAACGAACTAATATCCTCTCTGGTAGACACTGAACTGAAGTATCCATTTAGGTCTTCCGTCATTAAAAACCTTGTGATATTATATTTCCAGCACTGTCTTCTCTGATCCAACCTTGTCTCTTACGCATTGTTTACTCCTGATATATGCATAACACCTCTTGCTGTAAGTTTTTATATTGTCTAATGCAATTAGTGGCAAAATTATTATTTACCCAGTTTATGTAGACATTATTACTGTTTCTGGTATGACAGGTATGGATATCTCAGGTATGCACAATGGACATAGCATTAAAGTATTCTGGAAAGTTTCTGTTTACTAGTTTAAAATAGAATTTTAATTGTTGGGAGTTTTAAAATATCATCCAACCTATGTTCTTGAAAATGGGGTTGGAATGAGCATTATATTTGGAAGATGTTATAGTTCTCAGATATTTGCTTTGCCTGTGGCACCTTATAATGCAACAGAATGAAGACTCCCTTTTATAACGCACAACCGCATGCAGGCCTATACCAGATGTCTGTCATGGTCAACCAGGGTTACTGCGGAGTTGATTAGCACTGTGAGAAACTGCAACGAATATTAACGTTATCTATGGAAACCCCCAAACACAGTGCACGTTATCGTAGTGTTAAACTGCTTTATATGTTCACACCACAACAATGTACAGCCCTGGCTCCGTACTCTCAAGAAATAAAGTCAACAAGTGTACCCCGTGGCTGGTGTAAACAGATGGAAACAGATGGAACGACAGAGGGAGATTTTGGTTGTGGACAGGAGGAAGACACCGAGGCTTCACTTGCTGACGACACATTTAGGACAGAAACTGTGATGTGATGGGACAAACTCTAAGAAATGCACGCAGGAAAACTGTCAAATAGACATGATGGTAGAAGGACATTGTGCATGTGAACACTCTCATACCGATCATCGTAAGTGGTTCATCTATCCTGAATAAAATTTAGTACTGACTATAAGTGTTCTCATTTGATTAATAGCAGAACCATTGTATTAAAAAAGTGTGTGTGTTTTGTGACAAGATTTCTGGAGGTAAAAGTATAATGTCATAGAATTCCATCATCTCCTGCCATTATATCCCAAGCTCGGCTATTCATCCCTGCCCTTTCGAGGGATCTCTTAATACTATTCCTACATCTTAATTTCGATCTTCCTCTTCTCCTTCTACCGCACTCTTCTCTCTTCCATGCTCTCTTTGTCACTCTCCTCACACATTCTCTGTCCTGCCAATTGCAGTCTACTCCCCACTACCTTCGTTTTCAGGTGTTAATTTCCAGTCTCCTCTTAATTACCCCATATTCGTTCTGTCTTACCTATTCTATTCACTTACATAATTAGACACATACATACATAATTAAATACTACATACATCACGTGGTACACTTGCAGTGCAAACAGAAACACTGGCTTCTGAAACAGCCTGTATAGCTTTCCTTAATATAGTTAACTCCGACTTCAACGCTAGATGAATTAGCCAGGGTTGATTAACTATTTATCTCAATACACACACATTGTCTTCCGGTAATTATAGAAAAACTGACGAAGAGGGCTACAAGATCTTGGTATGGATACTGGGTATGATGGTATGAAATGGGTTAATTTACTTCGCGCTCCTACTCGCACGTGTACAGTCGTCACCTATTGGGTGTGCATAGTAACAAACTTTCGAGGTTTCGAAATTGTTTGCAAGATGGCGCCACTTATAATCGAATGCTCCAAAAAGAAGATGAGCCAACTATAATATATTATATCTTAATAACACGAACTTGAATGATAATAAACGATGCTAATTTTTTTAGAATATTTCACTAAAAACAGCACTACTTCATAATCTAATAATAAATGCGACTCTACGTCTATACGTATTGTTGGCATATGACATGACGTCACTCGGCAACGCTTCGTCGTTCGGCGCCGCACTCAAAAAACATTTCTATTACTAGTTATGGTATGTATTATGATAGGCAAAATTGTTCGCCCCACTCTTCGTCTCTGGGGCGAAAGTCGACTCCGGGTTTTACTAACTCGCCAATTTGGGCTTTCCGTAGCCAAATGGCTACGGAACTAATAACTTAAGTTTTAAAATCGATACACACTAACCGTTTCACATACGTATTCCGTGACATACAACCGACACTTAGTCTTAGGCGTCAAGAAACTGAAGAAATGTGCTCCAAATAGTTATTTATGAGTACATTTATCGGTCACACAGAAAAGATTTCATAAATAGCCGCAATACTGTGCACGTGATGTTGCCTTTGGGTCACATGATCAAACGCGATTTCGTGTAGAATGAGGCCAGAATGGGCCAGCAGCACATACATAAATAAAACACCCGTTAGTAAGTTAGTAGTTTATAGGGGCATTATTAATGATGTAACTCTACGGCCAGCAGACGGCAATTCTTAGCGTGACCTTATATAGATCTATGGAAATCCCATTTGCTATACTCGCTCACAACAACATCCGGTTATATACAAACTTTGACAAGCACATGCGTTCTGACAAAAAGGTAATAATTTCACACTTTTACATGGTTATTGTCAGGTAACTTTAGTGATATACATATAAGAATGCATACAGACACAAAAGACGTGTTTATTGCTCTGTTTATGGCGTTTTTGTAAGGTTTCATGTTTCATGAAAATACTTACGCTTTTGATGAAAGATATCTTCGCCCCTACTACAGCAACAGCCAGATAGAAAAAATTGTAGGGCGATTGACTTTGTCTAGTATTATGATAACTATTTCAGACCTGGAAAAGTATTAAAATCTTACTGTACGTTTTTAGTTTGAAGCTGCACAATACAAAGAAGTAGACGCCGACGAATTTGCCAGATAAGTGACGTTTGTCCGGATTTGAAGATCGTTTGACAAGTATAACACGCAATCGCAATAATTTTATTTGAAATCGATGGCATTTGATCTACCGCTTGTTGTTTACATAATATGTGTGTGTTTTGTGGAATCGTTGTGGGTGAATGCACACGTATAAGTGAAAACAGTAATATATAAATCGTTGTCCCGAATACATTTTAACAGGGCCATCTCGTCGAAGTAGATTCTAGAAGACGCCATTGTCATTGACATCTCATTGCCAGGCATTGCCATTGGCCATTGGCATTGCGAAAATTAGATCGGCTAATCAGCGAGTAGTGCAAAAGTATCGACCAAGACGATCTCGCTTCTATAACGCTGCCATATAATGACATTAATCTAGTGATTTTATGTTATATATTACAGTTGTCATTCAACTTGTCAATGTCTTAGAACGAGGCCTTCCAGTTTCTAAGATACTACGGATTAATGCGCTACATTCTGTCAGTGTCAGTACACTTGTGCGTTGTGTTTTCTAGGGTATTCACCTGTATGTGCATGCCTTCTGATGTTGTGACTTAATTGTACTGTTTACACTTTACAGTAAGTGCATACACAGTGTTCTCCCACAATGCCTTAAGTTTATGGTGGTCAACTGGCTTCTTTGAACAAATTCTTCACACAGGATGATCTAGATAAATTAGTTAAATGATCAGAAAAATGGCAAATGTTATTAAATTTTGGGAAGTGTAAATGCATACATATAGGACATGGAAATATGGACGAAGAATATAGAATGGGGGATACTGTACTAGGTAGAACCACACAAGAAAAGGACTTAAAAGTAACATTTAGTGCTGACATGATAGTTTCAGAGCAATGTGGGCTTGCTGCTTTAAAAGGAAATCAAGTTCTAAGGCTAATTATGAGAACTATCATGTATAAGGAGAAACAGCTAATTGTACCCCTGTATAAAGCAATAGTTAGACCACATTTGGAAAATTGTATTCAAGCATGGAGGAAAAAGGACACAGACAAGCTAGAAAGAAAACAATGAAGAGCAACTAAAATGATTTCAGAATTGAGAGACCTTAGTTATGAAAGCCGCTTATTACACTGTGGTTTAAAATAGTGAACGGTTATGAGGATGTTGATAGGAATATGTTCTTCAAACTTAAAGAAGGCAGAGGACACAGAATCATTAGTTAAGGAGCAGTGTAGGTTGGACATAAGAAAGTACTCTTTCTCACAAAGGTAAATGAATGGAACAAACTGCCAACTGATTGTGTTAATGCTAGTAGTGTGAATATATTTACAAATAGAGTTGACATATCTGATAAGGGTGGACTACACATAGATGAGAAAATTGTTGGACTCTATAAGCCAATGGCTTCCTTGTCCACCTGCCATGTGGAAATTGTTTGGGATGGCAATCTTGTTACATCTTGTTAAATTCCATTTTTTTCAGAGGGATTTTGCTTTTTAAAGTATGCTATTACATGTAGTATTTAGTGAAGTTATTTCTTGAGTTTTGATTGTTATGGCTTATATGTTCACGATGATGTAACTTTGTCCCAAATGTTCCAATATTATGATTTTTCAGTATGTAATTTCACATATACGGTAATGTATTACTATTAGCAGATGAACGTTTTTTCAGTGCCTCATAATATTTTATTAATGTTATAAATGATAATTTGAAAGTATTGTAGAAGTAAATTGTATATGTGATGGCGTTAATTAATCTCTTCGGTTCTAATACAATGTTCTTTAAGAATTATTATGTTATTTAACTTGAGTTCCCTCCATATAAAACTTGAATTACATCTGTCATCATCCTTCATGCTGTAACCAACAATATTCATACTCTGAACTGTGATCAAAATCAGCACCCTTCTGAACTGTGATCAAAGTCAGCACCCTAATGAACTGTGATCATGCAGTTGAAGTCAGCACCCTTATGACCTTTGATCATGCCCTCAAAGTCAGTACCCTTATGACATGTGATCATGCTGTTGAGGTCAGCACCTAATTATCTATGATCATACCCTCAAAGTCAGCAACCTTATGACTTGTGATCATGCTCTCGAAGTCAGCACCCCATTGATCTGTGATAATGCCCTTGAAGTCAGCATCCTAATGACCTGTGACCATGCCCTTGAAATCAGCTCCCTAATGACCTGTGATCATGCCCTCGAAGTCAGCATCCTTATGACCTGTGATCATACCCTCGAGGTCAGCACCCTTATGACCTGTGATTGGAAAGTAAACAATGTTTCTCTTGGAAATACTTTGATATGTGACACTAAAAGAAACAGCATCTACCCTCTCTCCTCCAAGAAACCAATTTGATGTTGTACCATACATTGATTTTTTTGTCAATCAGATCAGAACAGAAATGTTACTTGTCTCCAACTGTTGACAGCAGAGCGGCACACTGTAAATTGAGCAGGATCGAAGGATGGTACCTCCTGGTGTAAAGTTCCTGGTCAATATGGCCTACATGTTTAAGTCACATGGCAGGATGGAAGGTGTACACTCCTGGTGTAAAGAGCAATGTACATGAAATAAAAAAGTGAAATAGTTTTTGAGTTATTGCATATTAATGATAAAACAATGGCAAAAATGTTGCTTTACCTCATAACACATATCTAGACGTAACTTTGGCCATAATGGTCCTAAAGACAGTCCTGGTTTTGATCTTAAAATAAAGATATTGCTCTATCCAGAGATATGCATCATGTGGCAGTTAAAAACATTTTTACAAATATCGGTTAGGTCACTGACCTTGACCTTTGATGTGATTTACCCAAAATGGGTAAATTCTGATTTTGATCAAATTTTACCATTAGTAAGATCATTGCATCAACAAGTTCCATTAAAAAATTAGAGTGGGTCCATCGTAAGTTCTTGACATACAACAACTTGAAGTTAGGATGGTGGCAATGTTACCATTTTGCCAACAGGTTACCATTCCCACCAGATGAGCTGGCATCATATTGCAGCCAGCTTGGAGGGTTTCATGGGCTCTAATACGAAATTCACATTACAGCCCACTTGGAGGCATTCCGTTTGGCTTTGTGACAGTGGAATTGTCAGGGGCAATACACAGTACATGGCAAAGGATCTGGTAACTGGCATCATATCAGGCCAATGGATCTAACAGGGGACTGATGCTCAGCTGTGTGTATTGTGACACTGACACTTCCAGTGCCATCATTAGTATTCATTACAATATGATTTACAATCCCACAGGGTTGATTGTATATAAAACCATGGGCTTAGGTGTTATCTGGCTCTGGTGATGGCTCCAAAGAAAAAGGGTGTTCGACTGATATCTAGACAATTGATGGAAAGGGATCCTAGCCTTTGTACCCCATCCAGAACAACTCTCTGTTGCTTCATATGCAGTGTAAAGATTGCGTGTAACTTTACAGTTTAAGACATAACACTTCAAACATGACAAAGTAAAAACTTAAGGCAGGTATGACTCTAAAAGCTCAGTTTACATCTGTACAAGGTATACAATTGTTGTACTGCTCCCATTTCACAGCCAACAGGGGGATACGGGATATAATTAATAGAACAGCTTACGACTAAGGTCTCCGTTAAGTAGTTTAATAGTGATCAAGACCACGCAGCAATCACCTCTTACATATCTCTTTATAATAACAAATGCAAACAAACAAATCTTAACACAAGATATAATAGCTTAGTCTTATAAAATAGTTGCAGCTAAATAAAATTGAGAGAATCTTACGTGTGAAATAAGTTACAAAACGCGAGTGCTATCTACACACGTGCTACCTTAGCTTGTACCCTGCCCGAGAGCGTTCCTTACAAACACCGACTTAAAACCCACCTGGAAGAAGACCTCCCTTCTTTTATGCTCCTTGCCCTTTAGTGGGTAATTAAAAGATGTTTATACTGGGTGCCCTCCAGTGGGTAATGAAAGATGTTTATACCAGGTGCCCTTTAGTGGGTAAGTAAATAAAATGTGATGCCCTTCAGTGCCTAAATATATTACTTAACCCTACGATACAATTATGAAAGAAGCAAATTTGGAAATGTGAAATTAAAATTGCGAGAACATGTACTGTCAATGTGAATTAATTTATTCAGATATTGGTTCCATGATTGTGTGATAGCTACATTGTTATGTAATATAATATTCAACATTCTCAGGGGTTTGATTCAGCATATTAACATACAAAACTACTATCCCACAGAAAAAAACATATTAAATGATATTAAAGATATTAAATGAGAGCATATCAGGAAGCATGTAACTTGCTATGTTCATTACCTTGTTGCACTAACCAACATTGTTTAGGCTGTCAAAGAGGTACCTCTTGAAATACCAGAGACAGCAAATGAGGCTCAGTTGTAGACCATCCCGAAGACATGACAATGTTCTTGCTGCGCATAGTCGGTCACAACAGCAAACACAGGTCGGAATGCAACTGTCAGTAATGCAACCGAGCCAAATGTGTGTTTCCTTCGTAACAAGCAGGCTCCATATCACCATTATTTTAGACGTCAAGCTGTGTGAATTATGTGGCAGTCAAATATTTATGGTATCAACCACATTTCCTTTGGACACAAAACCGTGCGCCTACTGTCTCGAGTCTCAAGTCAGCAACCAATATTACTTCACCGAGCACCAAGCTACTAAATATAAAACAAACGAACACAATATCCACAGTTTACAAGATATTATAAGTGTGCGCTGTTCTTAGTTCACATGACAGCAAAGTTTGCTGTCGGGATCCATAGTAGGAATATTGAGAAGGTGACAAGCGCCTCTCCCATGCAGTATAAGTGTGAAAAGTTGTGCCTGAAACTTAACCATCATTAGCTAGGATAGCGCTACCAGTGGTCATTTGGGCCCATCTCTGTGTGCTTTCAGATTATGGTCGAAGATGTTAGTAACATATCCTACAGAAAAATTAATTTCATAATACTACAATTTTCGTGTACTTTAACATGTTCACAAGAATATTGTACTGTTGTTCTAGAACAAATGGGATTTTTTTTGTTGAATATCAATTCATTAAATATCATTTTGGAAGTGCGTAAAATGTCACCATATGTAGGCTTTGTCGAAGCTAGTGTGTTTGGGCGCAAAATGATTGACAAACTGAAAAGTCTCCAGGCTGACAGTATGATGGTCTGGTGAGTCTCTTGACATCATGCAGCACATTCTTGTGTAACATTTCCTCCTCCAATATTACTGCAGCTTTAGAACCTGAAAATAAAACACTACAACTATTACATACTGCAACATTTTGATGAGTTATTGGGAGTATGGATATTTGAATATTATAAGATTTTCCAGTTAATTTTAAGATGGGTTATTCTATATATGAGAACATTCATTCAACAGGAATAAACCACTGTTTGGTTTGGTTTCTACCAATAATAATTGAATTATTAATTGAATTAAAGTTAATTGTTAATTTATTTAAATAATTTGGGAGGTTAATTTAATTTAATTGACCTGAGAAATGTGTGAGGTTAATTTAATTGGAACATTTCTGATTTAATTGTTATTTAATTAACTTTTCAAGTTAATTGCCATATGCCTGGTACAGGTACAGTTTATGCAAAAATATCAGTAACTCTAGATGTACCATTGTTATATTAATGCATTTGTTATACGTAAATGCATTATTACAGTTGTAGATTTTAGTGGTGATTACTATCATAGATAGTCCTTAAATATATGGTATTAAACTAAACTGAGTCAATATTATTTACCCTAATGGCTTTTGCTGGTTGGTGAATAATATTTAATCATGCTTATATGGTAAATACCTGCACTAGCTGGACATCCAGTACTTTGTTTGTTCGGTTCTCCAGCAAACCGTAACAGCCATACTTTGCACAATGTCCAAGACTGTCGAACCGAGCATCTCCGTACAGTTCAAGGCCCACACCAATCTTTCTGAGTTCGTCCATGATTTGATCCTGGGCGTCCAACCATTCAGCCATCACAGCTGAAGCTATGTAGCCTTTCTGGTGACGATGAAAGGTTGATGGTGAGAGCAAGTTAATGAAGTTAATTTAAATGGTAAACTGTTATGATTATCATTGCGTTGCTATTCTCGTGTATATGATAATTATTTTCTGTCAGCGTGGTGATTGGGTTAATTGTATCATACAGAACCAGCTCGGGCTGTATAGCCGATAGACGTTTACGCAGCAGAGGGCGAGCTGTAGCGTCGTGTGAGGGCGTGATCGGTTGAGCGGCAGGAAAGATGGACTGTCTGGGAACCAGTGACACAAGTAGGGTGTGGGCGGTGTTCAAGCGATAGGTGGATCGTTATCGAACTATATGTGAACCGTGTTCGAGCGATAACGTGAATCGTTTTCATTGTTACTTACTTACTTACTTACTTACTTAATCCTCTTGGCCCCTTCAGGAGCATAGGGCGTCAACCATGTCTCCACCTCACTCTCTTCTGGGCTAGAGCTTTGGCCTCTTGCCAGGTGACCCCCACTTTATCAAGATCTTGTAGTGTGGAGCGTCTCCAGTTGATTTTTGGCCGTCTTTGTCTTCTCTTTCCTTGTGGGTTATAGTCCAGTGCTTGTTTGGTTGTATTTGTTGGATCATTTCTGAGTGTGTGGCCAATCCAGCTGAATTGCTTATTTCTTCCTGTTTGGTGTTCTTCCAGAGCTCTTTATTTGATCTTTTGTTAGGCCGCCATACCTTAAGGATGTATCGCAGGCGACTGTTGATGAAGACTTGGAGTTTGTTGTTGAGAGAGTAGTTTTCCACGTTTCACAACCATATAGAAGAACTGGTTTAACATTGGTGTTGAAAATGCGGATCTTAGTGTTTATGGATAGTTGGGAAGAGAGCCATACAGGGCGTAGGGTTCTGAAGGCATGGCGAGCTTTAATGATGCGTAGCTCCACATCTTTGTCAGCTCCACCATTTGTACTGATGTTGCTCCCGAGGTAGATGAAGTCTTGTACTTCCTCAACAGTACCACTTTCTAGTGAGATGGGTTCGGAGGATCTGCTTTTGACTTTCATCACCTTTGTCTTTCCTACATTGATCTTAAGACCCAGTTGGCTGCTTTTTTCTTGAAGCCTTTCTGTTTTTTGTTGCATGTGTTTATGGGTTTCTGTGAGTAGTGCTAGATCATCTGCAAAATCCAAGTCTTCTAGTTGTGAGAACAAGTTCCACTGGATCCCAGTACGATGGTGTTCTGTGGATCTTTTCATTGTCCAGTCTATGGCTATCAGAAAGAGCAGTGGAGATAGCAAGCAGCCCTGTCGTACTCCAGTTCCAATCTGGAAGCCTTCTGAAAAGTGTTCATTAAAGATGACATGACCAGTGAAACCTTCGTACATGTTCTTTATTAGGGTTACAAATTTCGTGGGTAAACCATAATGCCTCAGGAGCTTCCATAGAACTGTCCTATCTATACTATCAAATGCTTTTTCGAAGTCCACAAAGTTTATGTAAAGGGAGCTCTGCCATTCAATGCATTGTTCAACGATAAACCTGAGTGTAGCAATGTGATCTGTGCAGGATTTATCCTTTCTAAAGCCAGCTTGTTCATTTCTTAGCTTCTTGTCAACTGTTTCTTGTATCCTATCCAGGATGATACGGCAGAGAATTTTACTGGGCACTGATAGAAGCATGATCCCTCTCCAGTTCTTACATTCACTGATGTTGCTTTTCTTGGGGATTGTAACTAGCGTACCTGTCTTCCATTTAGTTGGTATCTCCTCTTTATCCCAGATATCATTTAGCACGCTGTATAAAACGTCTGTGGTGGCCCCAATATCAGCTTTTAAGACATCAGATGGTATATTGTCAATTCCAGGTGCTTTGCCTAGCTTCAGCTTTTTGATGGCTCTCTTGATCTCCTCTTTGGATATCCTACCACAATTAATGTTAAGGTCTTCATTTGTTTCCTCAATGTATGGGATTGAATCTGGTTGAGGCCTATTCAAGATATCTTGGAAATATTCTTTCCAGCGTTGTAGCTGTAGAGATTCCTTAGTGAGAAGGTTTCCCTGTTTTTCCCTGATGGGGCGACTAGTGCTCTTGTTCTTCCCTGCTAGCTGTCTGGTGATCTTGTATAAATCTCTGGAGTTGTTTTGCCTAGCTGCGATCTCAGCCTCGTTTGCTAGTTTTTCGACACACGTTTTCTTGTCCCTCTTTGTCTTCTTTTTAACTGTTTTGGTTCTTTCATGGTATTCCTGCTGCAGTTTTTTTTCCTTGTGTCATCTGCTTCCTTGTTGAGTTTCATTTTAGTCTCCCTTCTTGCCTCAATAGCTTCCCAGGTGTCGTTTGTAATCCAGTTCTTCCTCCTAGCTTCCCAGCAGCCTAGGACTTGTTCACAGGTGTCTGTAATTGCATTCTTGCATCTTGTCCACTTTTCATCAATGTTTTTTCCCTCTTCCAATGCTTGGAACCTGTCGTAGTGTGATTCCCAGTTCCTGTCATATTTTAGTATTTTGAAGTTTTCTTATCTCAAACCTTCTTTGTACCTTGTTATCCGTCTTCTTCTTTGCTGCTAGCTTCATCCTAAATTCACCCACAAGGAGGTGGTGGTCGGAGTTAATGTCAGCTCCTCTTTTCACTCTTACGTCTAGAAGCACTCTCCTCCATTTCTTGGTGATGGTTTTTCGTCTGTAAATCTGGGGATATCCACGTGGCTTTGTGTGTAGGCTTGTGTGGAAAGAGAGTTCCTCCGATTATCAGTACATTGAGAGTACAGAAATCTGCAAACAGGAGACCGTTCTCATTCATCTGTCCCAGACCTTCTTCCCCATTGTGCCTTTCCAATTGTCATTATCCTTTCCAATCTTAGCTTTCATATCCCCCATAACAACTGGGATATCCCTCTTCGGTAGTTTTTGGGTGACTGTTGATGTTGGCAGAAGGTCTCTTTCTCTTCAAATTCAGCAGAGTTGGTTGATGCATAGCAATGTATAATGGTGATGTTCCGACCTTTTGATGTAAACCTGGCTGTGATGATTCTCTGCGAGACTGGTTTCCATTCGATGAGACGTTTTGCTGCATTCTTTGAGAGGAGCAGTCCTACTCCATATGTGTGCGCATCTTCTTCTCTCTCATTCCCAGAGTACAGGTAAGTTTCTCCAGAGCTAGTTATAACCTTCCCAAAGGTGTTCCATCTGCTTTCACAGACTCCAATGATGCTCAGCTTGTATCTTCTCATTTCTTTGGCGAGCTGTGCCAGTTTTCCTGCCTGGTACAGTGTCCTGACATTCCAACATCCAATTCTAATATTTGACTTGAGCTGTAGCAGACTCTTCCTCCCTTGGGCTTCCTTTCAGCTTTCACCCAAGGGATTGATACGCACACTTCCAGGACAACCGGTTTTGCTCAGATCGAGGTGTGATTGAATATTCATGGTTTCGGTTTCTGTAATCGATTTCAATAACAATTGAGAGGATTACGGATACAGAGATGCCAACCGGGATGAAAGGGGTGAAGAAGGGAAGAGCAGCTGGTATCGATGAGATGCGTGTTGAGATGGTAATGGCAGCAGCGAAGATTGGAATCAGCTGGACAAAGACGCCGCTGAAAACATTTATGAGGCAAGGTATTGTACCAGAGGCGAACAGGGCTAATTGTCCCAATATGAAAGAAGAAGAAGGGAGATGTGCAAGACTCTGGGAGCGTGTGTTGCACCGGCACGCTTGTATGGTCTGGAAATAGTGGCGATGAAAGGACAACAACAATAGAAGTTTGTGAGAACAACTAGGTTCGTCGAATAACAAGAAAAAAGAGAGTGGACAAACGAAGGATGAATGACCTGAGGAAAGAGGTTGGGATGCAATGTAGCCTAACAGAAAGATTGGTGAGAAGCCGGATGAGATGGACAGGCTCTTGGTAAGAATGGATGAAGACAAACTAGCAGAGGGAGCAGAGGTGGAAAAACATCAAGGATGCAGGAAAAGGGCAAGGCTACAGCTGAGATGGAAGGACTGCATGAGGAGGGATATGAGAACATCAAGGGAGGATGAAAGATGGAGATATAGTGCGGCCAATAGATAACTATGGAAAGAAAGAACAGAAAGAGTGGCTCGACAATACTTTACCTGAACCTCCCCCTTGTAGAGCAGGGAACAAGGGGGACGAGCACTGTTAATTTGGTAAAAAGTTATGTTTAATAAATCTAAGGATGTGATAAACATTTTCATAAATAGTGTATTATAATTGATTATGAGAAACAACATTTCAATACAAAGTTTGCACAATTTTAGCACCCTTCTACAAACATGGTGTTGTGTGACTATGGCGCACCATTTAAAAACATGGTGCCCATGACGGTGATAGGATTCTCCTCAGAGCCCTCATGACACTCCACAAGTGGATGGTGGAGTGGAATGCGGCAGCCACCATCCTGTTACAGTTCCCCTGGCCATTGTTGAGCACCTTGGCATTCCGGAAAACCTAATCAATAACCTCCGTCAGACACGGACTCATCCACGAGAGATGCCATCGTGCAGAGTCTTTCATCCTGTCTCACACAAACACACAAAATTACATAGAACTGCTTCAATGACATAGATCACACACACACACACGCACACACACCTTGCTATTTTGCCGTTTGACCAACATGCATTTTTTGCCAAATGGCTGTACTCATGTAAATGATGTTCTCTTCTTGACTACCGTATGTATATATATATATATATATATATATATATATATATATATATATATATATATATATATATATATATATATATATATATACATATATATCCACCAAAATTGTTCCTGGCTACTGCAGCACAAGTAGAAAGACCTCAAGTAAAGAAATGTTCTGATACAGCAAGGTATCCAGTCATTGGGACTGTTCAACGTGCTGAACACTTCACTCCCTGGCAGACCTGTTCATTCCAACACCATCTCAACTTCTCTGGGAAGTATTCAGCCAAGATGCAAGTACTGTGCAAAGCTATTCATTCACATTTCCACCCGTCTGTACTCCGGTGTGAAAATGGCGGCGATAATATGCCAACATCGAATTTGAGCAGAATAATAAGCGCATTTTGCGTTTCCGTAGGAACTTCATATTCGTTTTCTAACAGTTCATATGTCGAAACAAATAAAAATGCGAAATCATAACCTACGAATTTCGCAGTAACAATACAAACAATTTAGCAATAACATTCTGTACGCGTCTCCGCCTAACATCGCGCGCGCCCCTACCGGATAAATTGCGGTTTTTCTGAACTGTCCACCAGGAACACTTCAACCACACAACGCATAGTTAAACAACTAAGTACCTCAACTAAGACTATTTCACATTTATTAAATTAAATTAAACTGTTAAAAAGACAAGTATAATTAAAATTGAAGGGCATTACAACTAAAACGTATACATGGAATTAAATAATTTAAATGATGAATTACATAAAGATCAATAAATTATAAGTATCAAATGGGTGTTAAATAATAAATTATGGTATACAAGGAATTAAATAAGACAACATAATAATAATAAATATCGAATAAGATTAAAGCTGGTAAGCATATCATTAGATCTTGTATATTCCTGTTGGAAAAGGGAAGTATTTAACTACCGTTGAAAACTGTCGCAGCTGTTAGAGTTTCTAAAATACATACGATGGCAATAGTACTTGTCCGATTGACCAACTAATGCGAATCGGGAATAATAACCTGAATTTGAGCATGGAATGATCGACGTTCATCGTATGTAGTGAAATACCTCCCTTTTCCGACAGGAATATATTAGATAAAGTAGTATGCTTACCAGCTTTAATCTTATTCGATATTTATTACTATTATTTTGTTTTATTTAATTCCATGTATTACTTAATTTATTTGATTTATTATTTAACCCCATTTGGAACTTACAATGTATTGCTCTTAATGTAATTCATCATATAAATTATTTAATTCCATGTATACGTTTTAGTTGTAATGCCCTTAAATGTTAATTGTACATGTATTTTAACAGCTTAATTTGATGCCTGAATCGATAATCTGAGAATGTGCCATGTGTTTAATTAATTCGGCCCCAAATTATGTGTGAAATAGTCTTAGTTGACGTTACAAAACATAAAAAAACAATCACAACTTTCATTAAAATTGTTTCACTAGTTATGTAGTAGAATGGATACTAAATATGGTATTGTAAGAAAATGTAATCATATATTTGCTCAACTTGTAAAGAATGGCAATTATTCTCAAGTTGCCAATATTTGTTAAAAATGGTGGTCATTCTGATTGTTAACATAGAAACGGAGGTTGTGGCAGAAAAGCATTCAATATATGTTTTACTCAGAAAGACACACTACAGCTTGGGCAGAAACAATAGCACTACATATGATCAAGCTGCCGTGTCTCCTTAATTAATGTTTGGCTGAGTTGCTTTTTACATTGTTCTTAGAGATGTAGCTTGACTGTCACAACTGTCTGTTTTACAGAAGAGTGAACTATCGACATGTGGATGATCATGGAGTGTAGTTATGAAGGCATTACCCACATCATCAAGGATGAAGTTTCACACGTAATCAAAGCAAAGCAAGCAAACAAAGTAATTATCGCTCTCTTTTCCATGTATAAATCATTCTGACACTAAGTGGCTTTGGTTGGTCTTTCGATACATTCTGCATGATATACCCAGTACCCATGGTTATATAAATTCTGCTTTCAGAATCATTTATTTGACCATACGATCACATTAAATACTGCAAATATATATATAAATGAATGTACGGTTAGGGAGACTCTTATCAAGGCGTGAAGTAAGCTGTTAACACAAGAGCCCCCTGTTGGTTAATGGATAATTTTAATACAAATTTATAGTAGCACAATAATTAGAATAATAGCATTTAAATTACACTAATGTTAAAATAAAACTTAATTTTACTTAATTTAATATTCAAACATTACCAAACTACTTATTCTATGCAAACTAACCAACACTTAACGAATACCAATTAATATTAATTAACTGGTCCACTAACACTACTAGTATTAATATTACATAAAACTTAGCCCTAGACATCTGTCAAATACTAACTGTATAATATGCAAGTTACTTATACTACAAAATACTGTCATGACAACTCTTTCTTTAAAGTTTCAACTATCTTATTATTTTTAGTTAGTACAAGTATAACAGTTTAGCATAAAACATTCAGGTTCATAATTCTTTCGAAATATTTTATAGTATATCGAAAAGCCTTGGAGAGAATATGTATTAATGTTATTTTTGATTTCAAATGGTACATTTTTAACAGTGTGAATAACTGAATGTCTAATGCAATTAGTGGCAAAATTATTATTTACTCGGTTTATGTAGATATTATTACTGTTTCTGGTATGATATGTATGAATATCTGAATTATGCACAATGGGCATAGCATTAAAGTATTCTTGTACGTTTTTTGTCTACTAGTTTAAAATAGAATTTTAATTGTTGGGAGTTTTTAAATATCATCCAGTTTTAAAAGACCTATGTTCTTGAAAATGGGGTTGGTATGAGCATTATATTTGGAAGATGTTATAGTTCTCAGAGATTTGCTTTGCCTGTGGTACCTTTTAATGCAACAGAATGAAGGCTCCCTTTTATAACGCACCACCGCATGTAGGCCTATGCCAAATGTCTGACATGGTCAACCAGGGTTACTGCAGAGTTAATACTAACATTATCCACAGCAATCTCAAAACACAATGCACACTATCATAGTGTCAAACTGCTTTATATGTCGACACCACAACAATGTACAGCCCTGGCTCTGTAGTGTCAAGAAATAAAGTCAATAAGTGTACTCCATGCCTGATGTAAACAGGATGAAACAGGTGGAACGACAGAATGAGATTTAATTTACTGACCATAAATCTACTTCTTACATATTCCTTGATACTAAATAACACATGAAGGTATACAGTAACGTTTTATGTCAAGTGCAATATTGAATAATTAATTAAATAAGTGGACACTATTAACTGTGGCTCGTGCGATGGCAACTAAACATTATCTTAGTACACGTGTCCATGAATTTCGGTCGTTTTATTGCAAATAGTCATATTCTGTACATTTACGTATAAATAGAAAATAATGTTTTTTTTTGTAATTGTATGAAACTGAAGTGATACTGTGTGTACGTAAGTATATGTTTACGCATTTATGCATGTGTTATGGGTCAAATAGAACATGCACAACTTCAACAAATTCACTTCAAATTCACTTTCCGACAACACACTTAGGACTGAATCAGTGATGTGATGGGAGAAACTCTAAGAAATGCATGCAGGAAACCTGAGAAATAGACATGGTGGTAGAAGGACATTCTGCACGTGAACATTCTCATACCGATCATCATAAGTTGTACATCTATCCTGAATTTGTGTTGAATAAAATGTAGTACTGACTATATGTGTTCTCATTTTATTAATAGCAGAACCATTGTATTAAAATTTTTTGTTTGTTTTGTGAACAGATTTCTGGAGGTAAAAGTGTAATATCATAGAATTCCATCATCTCCTGCCATTCTCTCCCAAGCTCGACTATTCACCCCCGCCCTTTAGAGGTATCTCTTAATACTATTCCTCCATCTTAATTTCAGTCTTCCTCTTCTCCTTCTACCACACTCTCCTGTCTTCCATTCTCTCTTTGTCACTCTCCTCATATATTCTCTCTATGTGTTCTGCCAATTGCAGTCTACTCCCCACTACCTTCGTTTTTAGGTGTTAATTTCCAATCTCTTCTTAGTTGCCCCATTTTCATTCTGTCTTACTTATTCTATTCACATTCACATAATTAGACACATATATACATAATTAAATACTACATACATCATGTGGTACACTTGCAGTGCAGGAACACTGGCTTCTGAAACAGCCTGTATAGCTTTGCTTAATTTAGTTAACTCCGACTTCAACGCTAGATGAATTAGCCAGCGTTGATCAACTCTTTGTCGCAATGCACACACCTTGTCTTCCGGTAAGTATAGAAAAAACTTACGAAAACTGGCTACAAGATCTTGGTATGGATGCTGGGTATGATGGTATGAAATAGGTTAATTTACATCGCGCTCCTACTCGCACGTGTACAGTGACCATCTATTGGGTATACATACTAACAAGCTTTCGTTGTTTCGAGATTTGATTTTCTTCGAATGAAAACACATAACTCGTGTAAGGAGGCGAACGAACATAGAAAGAAGCGAGTGGATGTCGGCCCCTGGGGAGAAATACTGCCAGACTGCCCCCAACATTAATGCATTAATACGTAGATGGTGGGGTCTCGGTTACGGCATCTTGAGATATAAATATCTATGTATTCACGCGCTCACGTGACCCATAACAGAAAAATTCCCCATAAATCCCTCCGCCTCTAAGACTCTAAAAAGATGCATTATTTCATAGCCAATAGCTTCTACAAACAAACATGTAAAGATGACTGTTAAGGTGCACTCTTGTCACGTCATATGAATTTCTTAATTTCACATGTTATAATAATTTTAGACGCCCTACATGTAGTAAGATAAACAGAGACTTCTCGATAAACCAATAGCTTCCTTGTCCACTTGCCATCTGGGCCTTTGCCTTGGATGGCAGTCTTGTTAAATCTTTTCTTGGGCATCTTTCTCTCGTAATAACGAAGTGGGAGTTCGCTCAGCCGATTTTGTTATTATCGCCGCGTCTGCAATATGTCCTCACGGTGGCGCGCATGGTTGCGGGGACAGCACATCGGGGAATGGATATCTTATTCTTAATACAGGGGTATATCTTTGGTAAGATCTTCCCGTGTGCTGTCCAGACCCCTAATGAAAATCCGCGGAACGCAGCTAGCATGGCCCGATGCCAGAAAAACAGATAACTAAGTCAGAACGAGCACAACAAATCGCCGACTTCAACTACACGCTGGCATACGCATGCCATATCAAGACAACATTACTTGCGCCCGAACGAACTTAGTATTCCGTCAGATTAGTATCTGCTCCGAACCGTTTGCTTCAAGCGACGGGCGTCCAATTAGCAGATGCCACAGTCACTAAGCTTGCAAACGCTGAATCGGCTGCTTGCCGAAGTTCCTTCAGGCAAACAAAACGCAGTCTACAATAATGTGTGTCTGATTCCCTGTCTGTCTGCCAGAGTTCACGTCCGACCGATGTCCGATGCTCAGACCAAGTTATGTCCTCGTGTGCGAGAAAATTTACAATTTTCTCCCGCCGGTCGTTTGGAGCATGTCTGCACAGGCGTGTGCAACTATGCATCAGTCGTGTGCGGATATGAGCCAGTGCAGTAAGTTCATTTACATAAAGTGACGGCATGATATGGCAGGTATACGGCAAGATATATATATATATATATATATATATATATATATATATATATATATATATATATATATATATATATATATATATATATATATATATATTATGTTATATATATGTATGTATATATATATGTATGTATATATATATATATATATATATATATATATATATATATATATATATATATATATATATATATATATATATATATATATATATATATATATATATTATACTTCAGAGGGCAAAACAATTATGCTGTCTTATTAAATTGTTATGCACAACCCTATTTGAACAATTAGTAAATATTTCACGATACATTAAAATGTGGATGTTCGTGCTCGTGTGTATTGTGTGTGTGTGTGTGTGTGTGTGTGTGTGTGTGTGTGTGTGTGTGTGTGTGTGTGTGTGTGAGTGTGTGTGTGTGTGTGTGTTTTATATTGTATTGCCATTCACTATTTCACACTCCATCCAATGATTTATATTCCATTTACAAAGCTTAATATACAAAACTGAACACTTACATTTCTATGCACAAAGTGTATAAGATATGTAAGTGTGCAGATTCAAATTCATGTAATAACAGTAACATGTGCGAGTGACACTTTGTGATCCACGAGTTCTTTGCAGTAACAACGTGCTCCGTTTGATGTAACAACTTGCCCCGCTTATGGGGCTATTTGTTACAATCGACCGCGCCTGGGAAACTTCACACACCTACCTAACTACAATACCGAATATAAATGGTATGGTATATTTTATTAACGCGAATAATACATTTAATGCAATAGAGCAAGCTGGCCGTGACTTTGACGCCGACAAACTTCTCACTAAGACAAGATCACGGCGTCACAAAAAAGAACCAGTAGAAGATGTATATTGTATTTTGAGACTGAATCATCATCGTCATCCACAGAGAAATATCGACCTGTGTGAATTTCACGTTCTAACGAGTACAGGTCATACAGAGTACAAGTCATACAGAATACAGGTCATACAGAGCGCGACACATTCGCACTGGTTGACATTCACGTATGGCAGGCGCAACCAAATCTGTGGAATATTATCAGAAATCGAGTCCTCAACAATAATACTGAAAACGAAGAAGAAGATCATATATACCGAATAGTTACTGAATATACATTTTGTCAGATACATCGTATTAATTAAGTAAGTCATATCATCATATATGATTACGTCATATCTAAGTGTGCGCTAATTACTCAAGGGTATGTCATAATAATGATACACATACTGAAGAACTATATTAATAAATGCACTATTGTCCGTGAGTATGATTGAAGACGGACGGGGTGAACATTATATTACATTTTATTACTATGTAATATTACCATGCTTAGTCATGGCTTGGCCATGCCCTCCGCATGATCAGAAATAGTCTTCCACTTGTATAGGAGAAGAGTCAGACCATTGGGAAGATGGAGAAGAACTGTGGAAGAAGAAATGAAGCTGGCTTGGAAAACCTGGATTGAACTCAGCTGGTTCGGCCAAGACCGTGCCGGCTGCTGGAGGAGATTTGTTGGCGCTTTATGTACCTGCGGAGGCGAAGAGTGAGTGCGTGGGTGCGTGGGTGCGTGGAGTTCGTGGGTGCGTGGATGCGTGGGCGGGCGAGCGAGCGAGTGAGTGAGTGAACTATGTATGGTTGTGGAACTAGCCGAGGTCAAAACCCTGGAGAGCCACAAGGACAGCTTAGGGTGAGCGTCAAAGGCACCAAGTCGTCAACATGTACGTGGGCGCGCGTGTGTGTGTGTATTGGTTCGTGCGTGTGAAAATGTGTAGGTTCATACGTATGTATGCATACATTGTCTATATACATGTATGTAATCTCTATGCTATATATGGCAGAGTTGTGGCTGTCTTTGTCTCTTTCTTTTATACCTTCATATATGTGTGTGTGTGTGTGTGTGTGTGTGTGTGTGTGTGTGTGTGTGTGTGTGTGTGTGTGTGTGTGTGTGTGTGTGTGTGTGTGTGTGTGTGTGTGTGTGTGTGTGTGTGTGTGTGTGTGTGTGTGTGTGTGTGTGTGTGTGTGTGTGTGTGTGTGTGTGTGTGTGTGTGTGTGTGTGTGTGTGTGTGTGTGTGTGTGTGTGTGTGTGTGTGTGTGTGTCGTATGTATGGAGCTGATATTGTGTAAGCGTGCTCGGGGGCCAATGGTGATGGTTCGAACGTTTGTATTTTTTTTAATTCCCGGGGGGGATCTTGGGAGTAAAAACGTGTTGTAGTATAAATGGCAACGGTGGAATTTGTGTTTATGTATAGGTATAATAAAGATACTAATTACGCCTACAAATATGTGGCTGGGTGTATGCAGCAATGCTGAATACCTTTCAAGTTATTGCAGTTTTTCTGTACCCCCATATAGGTACACTGCCGCCGCATGTTTGGTACCCATCGGGAGTCCCATGTTTGCTGTCACTTTTATATTCTGGGCATAGGTAGGTGTGCCCATAGATGCCCAAACCCAAGGGAATTATAAAAATAAAATAAAAATTATAACTCCTTCCTGGGGTTGTAGACATGAACCCCTAAAAGTTTGGAACTCGAGGTGAAAAGTGTCTAGGGGTAGTAACATAACATACGCCAGCCAGTAAGAGAGTAGATACCTATAGACGCGGTTTTAACTAGATAATATATATGGCTGTAACAAGACAGGGACTAACTCTATGCTGACAATATACGCTTAATAGTGTTACTTTATTTAACTAAGAATGTTGACGGTATATAAGTAGAAATGTCTTCAGTGCATATGCAAACAATAATTACCACAAATTGCCTACACATTGAACCGTACGTCATTCATTGAGTCGGTAAATCATAGCGTTTGTGCAATAATAATTATGCAAGTCGTGTACAATTTAAGCGAACTCTAAACAATTCGTATCAGACAAACATGACTCAGCAGCAATAATTCCATGCGCACACAACCCTGACCGTTTGACTTCTTACGAGTGTTGGCCAGTATTGTACACAAGATAAGACAAGACAAGACAAGACTGGACCTTTTATTGGAAGAACCGGTGATGACGAGCTCGTTGCAAGATGAGCTTGTTCATACAAATCAGGAAACACGCAGCTGAGCTGTTGACAAACACTGCGAAACTAAACCCGATTTGTGTGCGCAAACAGATAACTCGACCAACTGCGTTGTCTTGTCGTGATCGTGTACGTTGTCAGACAACATTATTATCACTAGCAAAAATACCGATCCCCGGACGGGATAATTGATTTTGGTAGTTCGTACGCGACTGTAAAATTTCAGGATGCACAACACTATCATATAAATATCCACCTTTAGCTTGGTAGGCCTACATGATGCTGTCAGTCAATATATCGATGGCTTGTTGAAATCCAACTGTAGAAATTATGACGTAATACTGGCAGTTGTAGAAACGTTTAGAGACGCGCTATTACGTATATTCGGACAATCATAGAAAAGACGCATGACGTTGTGAACAAACTGTACGCAAATGTTCGCATAGCGATGCAGACAATCGTACGCAATAACCGCAAAGGATAATTCGATTGTTCACAGAAAGGGTAATAGCGGCAAAACTGCGACGACCCGACCGTGGGAACGTGATGAACCCCAGAAAGATTGGTGCCCGAGATGCAATGCAACAGTAGATGGCAATGGTAATGGTCAACACTAAAGTTGTAAAGTCTCAACGTTTAAGTTATATAAAATTTAACATTGTACAGCTGTGGAAAAAATACATTCATGTATGTGCATGGTCGTACACACAATATATATATATATATATATATATATATATATATATATATATATATATATATATATATATATATATATATATATATATATATATATATATATATATATATATATATATATATACGTAATATATAAAAAAATTATTACAAGGATACATGAAGCTCAATAGCATCACACAAAACTATTGTTGTGTGTAGTACCTCACACACACCCCTGTATTCTTATTTTTTCCGCTACTGTCTACAGTTAAAAAGGGGGAATGTCGTTTTACGGGTGTTGCTGACATGCCCGTCACGTGATTCCGTAAACGCCTGACCCCGACTGTTCCTGAATGTGCAGACCGGCAGCGTTGATATTCACAAATAAGTAGTGGTCAAATTATATTCAAGCAACTGTGGTTCATTAAAACACATTTGGCCGATCAAGATGTTAGAACAGAGATATAGATTATACTATGTAATAGAGATGTAGGTTAAACTATATAATAGAGATATAAGTTATACTATGTAATAGATATATAGGTTATACTATGTAATAGAGATATAGGTTATACTATGCAATAGAGATTTAGATTATACTCTGTAACATGATTTTATGGAGAAAAAACGATCACACCACGTACCTTTGATATCACCAGATACAACATGTATGAATGACACAAAACATAGTATAAAGTCATGAAAGATAAACATCAAACTTGATAAATGAGCAGCTAGCCAAACAGTAAAATATGGAATTCGTCGTGCGCTTTGATTAGCGAAGCATCAGCTGGCGCCACGCACTGTAATACGAAGGATACGTGAAAGCACACGTGCACCAACGAACGAACGAACGAACGAACGAACGCACGCACGCACGCACGCACACACACACACACAAACATTTAGTAATTCATTTCCCTTTGAATAAATTTAAACATTTGCAATTGCATTCAAATGCGTTGACTGCATTTATTAAAAAAGTCTTTGTTTTCATTACACAAAGAGTACTGATGTTTAACTCGATATATGTTAATTAAAAGAGGGCATTTACTGCCCATCTTGTGTTATCGTTTGGCGACCTTAGAAGCTACGTGTGGTTATTTGTATATTATGATGTGTACCAAGGAAGAGCTTACTAACTCCTGCTGTCTTAAGCAAAGTTTTAATGAGATTCACATTACCAACGTGTTGGTATTTCCTCAACAAGTGCTGCACGTTGTTGACCTATTGATCTCAGTGGCGATCTGTGAATATATATAGACTGACGCGAAAGGAATGCGCTGGCTTGTATTTGAGGGTCTCTGCTTGAGCGTGTCAACAGCACACATGTCAAACTGTTTACTATGAAGCTATTCGTGCATGCAGATTTATTTTAACATACTTTGGCATGAATAATGTGAGAGCAGACGTGGGTGTCCACGTTGCCATTTGCAGGACACCTACTGTTCCAGATCGCCACTAAGGAGGTACGACAACACGACTTACAACGGAAACAAAGTGTGCTTTACACACCGTCTTCCCACGAGAGTTGTTTTACTATTAACGAGACATTTATACCTTTCGCGTGACCACTTTACCAAGTCGTCCATAAATAGATTAGACAAGGTTACGACAAATGTAGCCTGGACAAATAACTGCACTAATCTGTCAAAGTCATCCAGCTCGACTGCAAAACAAACTCCTATGTAGGATGAATATTGATTGGTTTGTTTGCAATTAAGAAATCAATCCCTAGATTATGTCTTAATTAAGCTTCCACTATTTTGACTGTTCCTAAGAAAGCACAGGCGATTGAACGCAGCGCTGAAATAAAGTCATAGGACAAAAGTCATAGAAATAAAGTCACAGTTTTGGCTAGGAAAATGTATCAAGGAAATAAGTCACAATATTGTTTTATTCAAAGCATGTATCCTAAATACGTATACAAAGTTGCAGTTGCAACATGTTTTCCTGATACTTGAGCACAGTAAAGTTTGGAGATTAAGACGAATTTCCCCGTTGACTTGTACGCAGTATTTCTAAAAATATAATTACATCTTAACACATTATTAAGTGATAGTGTTTATTATTATAGTGATTGACTACAGTGATTTATTATTTAGCGCCTTCATTTGAATTTATTTAAATGTAGCTTTACACTGGAACGTTCGTGTAACCTGTTTTATTAAAACAACAGAGTCAGCTTTGATATTTTCTTTTCAAGTGTCACGAACAAAAAAATTAAGTGGCCAAATACTTATGTGACCTGTAATCGTGTGTCACTATATCGTTTGGTTTGTATTTAGCATTTCAACTATTAAAATACAAAGTACTAGACGTATATGTAACATGTGACTTTTTTATGTGGCTTTATTTCCTATATTCGATGAAACAGCCAAGCCGTAGGAATGGGGTAGATCGCAACTGAGATGGGAGGACTGCGTAAGGAGGAAGGGAAGAAAGGCGGATGAGGGTGACAAGACGAGGAAGAAAGCACCAGGTGGCGGCACCGTCCATGTACAGTTCTGGGGCGGCTGATGGTGGTCCACTGCAGCGGGGAAGGTCAAGTCTGGGAGAGCGGTCTTGGTTGTGCTTGACCTTCTTGTGTTCCCTCAAGGTTACTTAGGAGCGGCGTATATTTGGTAGAGGGATGTCCATCGTCATATCCTGAGACATTTTGTGCAAAGTCGGAGTAGAAATAAGGAACAACCAGTGGTGATGGAGAACATGAGGTAACGATATGGTCAACAACGTACGTAGTTGACTAAAATATTCATGATGATAACTTGTAAAATAAAACAACCGTGAAGATAACAATGACAATGATGGAATCAAAGTTGACTTTGAAGGATAGCATGATCTCACCCATGCCCATGCATTGTGTTTGAAGACGCATATTCAGTTTCGCTCTGTTTGTTTTAGGGTCGATATCCGGCCACTAGTGTGTTTATTTGTTCTGATATCGTTGGCACACATAATTAGGAGTGCCGACACCGGACTTGTATATAAGGTGGCTGACTTCTGATACTAACCACTTGGTATCGCGTTGACTCTTATTCGCGTGGTAAACTTGAACGAACGATCGTCTCAGGTAAGACCATGGATTCATGTCGCCGTTTAATATTTGGTAGATGGCAGGAAATGCATATTCAGTGTTTTCTTACTATTTCCTTATTTTTCAAAACGTGATTACATCGTCATGTGTAGCTCAAATGTAACTGAATATTTTTGTTTCTATAATACACATGTGTACGCAAATTGCGGACATACATGCTTTGTTATGCGTTCTCTTAACATTGTTATGCGTTCTCTTAACATTGTTATGCGTTCTCTTAACATTGTTATGCGTTCTCTTAACATTGTTATGCGTTCTCTTAACATTGTTATGCGTTATCTTAACATTGTTGTGCGTTCTCTTAACATTGATCCAGTTAATCAATACGATAATACCAAATCATCTTTCCATGTACAGCCTCGTAATCAGATTTACCGTTCAGCAAATCAATATCGGTCAATTCTGCGGTTTTGATGCCCAGTTATGCGCCCACAACGTAGAGTAACCAACGTTCCTAAATTAGTATGCTAAAGATTGACAATTCCTTCTGTAGTTTCTCCCAAGTAATACATATAGGGTTAGTTAAGAAAAGTGTAAAAAATTACAAAAGTACCTTAAAGTAAATTAAATAATAGAGTGAATCATAGATGATGACCAAATGTGTGTGAACGCACAGTTACTGAACAGTGATTTTAACCAATCTTGGGTCAAACAATTGCGGTTCATCTTTGCATTTGAACAGAGTGAATGAAGTTAACCAAACAAATATAGGCAAAGATAGAGTTAGTTGTTTCCTTTGTGTCACATATTCATTCTGATGTTACTCCAGTATCGCTAATATAATTTTGATATGTTAAAACTATACGTATTTTTGAGTGGCGCTGTTGGTTTCAGGAGGGAGAAGAGTCATGATGCTAGTTCATCATCTTCTTGTCTTCGTGGTGCTGATGGTGGGATCTTCGACAGCGTCACGTAACTACATTCACAGTCATATTACTGACAAAGAGACACATCTCGGCACTTACATATGAACACACACACACACACACACACACACACACACACACACACACACACACACACACACACACACACACACACACACACACACACACACACACACACACACACACACACACACACACACACACACACACACACACACACACACACACACACACACACACACACACACACACACACACACACACACACACACACACACACACACACACACACACACACACACACACACACAAACACAGTTACCACAATACATCAGTTATTGTTATGACATATCGTTGCAGTTTCGTCGAATGGAACAGCCGGGAATCCGAATGGAACCACCAATGGGACGGGTCAGTTTCAAGATGTATTTATCGGTTGAACTACTAATGGTGTTATTTTACCTGTGTCATAAAAATGCTCATTATTTCTGCTATGTTTCTTCTGTGTACCAAGGCCGACGTTTCTATTCATGTAACATAAATGTTGCGGAAATTATCTCACATCTGGGAAGGCGTAAAGTTATGACCAACCTTTTTTCAATGTGGCATTTGGTAATGTTAATTTTCAAAAATGTATTGAATATATCGTGATGAGTAGAACAAAACCAATATTTCTTTGCAGAAACAGAAGGTGTTACCGTAGGTAGCACATGTAGTTTTGTTGCATACAACTGTGATTGTTGTAATAATATCGTCGTTGTGTTTAGTCACGTGCCCACCGCTAAGATGCCTGCGGTGCAGTTCAGGGTTCCGCAACGTCGTCCTGAGGGACTCGAACCGCTGCCGCGTGTGCAAATGCAGAAGTTTGTGCAAGGTTCGTTGTTTTCTCAAACAGATTTCTTTTTGGTGTGAGAAACATTCACATTAGTACATGTGTGGCCTACACTTGTTGTATTTAACATATGTGTTTTTTCTCGATTTGCTTCGTTATGTGTAAAATGAGGTGGATATTGAAAAGATTGAGAAAATAATTTCGCAAACCGGACACTTAGAATATGTTGAACACTACAATGAATGTCATGGGTTGACTTGTTACGCGTTATTTACAAAACATTTGACATTGTATAAACATATTGAGTTATTTTCTTTAACATGTAATATTTCAGAACTACAAATGTCCTCCTGGAAACACGTGTGTCTTGAAGAAATTTTATGCTGGCATGAGAAGAATGAGGCCGACTTGTGTAGGTCGGTATACGAACTGGATACATTTGGTTTACTTGTTGCTAAACCATTATTCTACCACCGCATGATACGTGCGAAGCCGATTTGCACAGGTCGGTTTTGAATGCTTAATTGGTTTGTTATTCTGTTTCACCAACGTTTGTTGCAGAAATGTGTTGTATGTTATTTTTAATGTATATGTAAATAATATCATAATTTGCAATCGTAGCGTGATAGGGTTCTATTATAAGAAATTTATCGGACTTGCGAATGTAGAAGGACGAACCATAGCAAAGTCGTGTATGAATTTAGTTCTATTAATATAATTCCGAAGTCCCACCGATCCACCATTTGCATAATGCATCGTTTATAGTGATGAAATATATAATGTTGTAGTTTTATCGAATGGAACAACCGTGAATCCGAATGGAACCACCAATGGAACGGGTGAGTGGCATAATATATTTATAGTTTGAACTGTTAAAACAGTTATGTATTGTATACATACAACGACAGATCACTTCTGCTACGTGTCTTCTTTGTATCAAAGTCGACTTTTCATTGCTGTGATGACAGACGTGTTGTGAAGATTAACCCAAATTTGTCACGGCCACCCTTTCTTTAATGAGTCAGTCTGTAATGTTAACTTTCAAAATATAATTTGTGCGTGTGCCTGCCTGCGTTCGTGAGTGCGTGCGTGCCTGAGTGTGTGTATGTGTTTCCAAGACAAAAGAGAATCCAGTATGGTTTTACTATATTACTTGGCATCCAAAATGCACTAATGATAAAAGTAGGCATAGCAAATTAACATTAGCTGTATACAACTATTATCGTTTATCCAGTGATATCGTCGTTGTGTTTAGGCACGTGCCCGCCGCTCAGATGTCTGCGGTGCAGTTCGGGGTACCGGAATGTCTTCCTGACGGACTCTAACGGCTGTCGCGTGTGCAAATGCAGAAGTTTGTGCGAGGTTCGTTGTTTTATCTAACATATTCATTCACAAGACAATTGGTGTACGCGTCTTTTTACAAGCGTGCTTTTTTTGTTTGATTACTGCAGTTTACTGTCACTTATATAACTGGAAAATAACGCAAACTGCACAATTCAACGTCGTCTAATGGGTAGCAGTAAACATATGACCCTAGTTTACAATCATTAAGTTGCTATGCAAAAAATATTTACGTATTCATTTCAGTCCATTTAACCTGTAATATTTCAGACCTTCAGGTGTTCTCGAGGACGTACGTGTGTCTTGAAGAGATTTTATAGAAGAATGAGACCGACTTGTGTAGGTATGTATAAGAACTACATGCATATGATTTGTCTGTTGATAAACCCTTAGTCGTAGTTTTCATGCATGACAAGATGCAATTTGGACATGTCGGTTTATAATGCTTAATTTATTCGTTTGCATTTTTCAAAATATAAACTCTAATTTATGACATATTGTTAATATATACGTAATAGCTCACTAAAGCGTCAATGCCAAGACTCACAGTTACCTTAACAACACATATTCACAAAACAGAATTTCCGCAGTTTTTTGCGTGGTCGATCGGATCGCTGGTTTCTTCTTGCACCGTCAGTCCCTCCTCTAATTCCCCTCCCTCTCTTCCTCTCTCCCTCTCTCCATCTCTCCCTCTCACTCACACACTAATTTAATCACACGCTCATTCACACGCACACGCACACACACAAACGCACGCACACGCCCAAACACACACTCACACTCACTAATACACACACACACACACACACACACACACACACACACACACTCACCCGCACAAGCACACGCACGCGCACACACACGCCCAAACACACACACACACACACGCACACACGCACGCACAGGCCCAAACACACACACACACACTCACTAACACACAAACACACGCACACACAAACACACACACACACACTCACTAACACACAAACACACGCACACACAAACACACACACACACACACACACACACACACACACACACACACACACACACACACACACACACACACACACACAACACAATTACCACAATACATCAGTTATTGTTATGACATAATGTTGCAGTTTCGTCGAATGGAACAGCCGGGAATCCGAATGGAACCACCAATGGGACGGGTCAGTTTCAAGATGTATTTATCGGTTGAACTACTAATGGTGTTATTTTACCTGAGTCATAAACATGCTCATTATTTCTGCTATGTTTCTTCTGTGTTTCAAGGCCGACGTTTCTATTCATGTAACAAAAATGTTGCGGAAATTAACTCACATCTGCGAAGGCGTAAAGTTATTTAGGTTATGACCAACCGTTTTTCAATGTGGCATTTGGTACTGTTAATTTTAAAAAATGTATTGAATATATCGTGATGAGTAGAACAAAACCAATATTTCTTTGCAGAAACAGAAGGTGTTAACGTAGGTAGCACATGTAGTTTTGTTGCATACAACTGTTATTGTTGTAATAATATCGTCGTTGTGTTTAGTCACGTGCCCACCGCTAAGATGCCTGCGGTGTAGTTCAGGGTTCCGCAACGTCGTCCTGCGGGACTCGAACGGCTGCCGCGTGTGCAAATGCAGAAGTTTGTGCAAGGTTCGTTGTTTTCGCAAACAGATTTCTTTTTGGTGTGAGAAACATTCAAATTAGTACATGTGTGGCCTACACTTGTTGTATTTAACATATGTGTTTTTTCTCGATTTGCTTCGTTATGTGTAAAATGAGGTGGATATTGATAAGATTGAGAAAATAATTTCGCAAACCGGACACTTAGAATATGTTGAACACTACAATGAATGTCATGGGTTGACTTGTTACGCGTTATTTACAAAACATTTGACATTGTATAAACATATTGAGTTATTTTCTTTAACATGTAATATTTCAGAACTACAAATGTCCTCCTGGAAACACGTGTGTCTTGAAGAAATTTTATGCTGGCATGAGAAGAATGAGGCCGACTTGTGTAGGTCGGTATACGAACTGGATACATTTGGTTTACTTGTTGCTAAACCATTATTCTACCACCGCATGACACGTGCGAAGCCGATTTGCACAGGTCGGTTTTGAATGCTTAATTGGTTTGTTATTCTGTTTCACCAACGTTTGTTGCAGAAATGTGTTGTATGTTATTTTTAATGAATATGTAAATAATATCATAATTTGCAATCGTAGCGTGATAGGGTTCTATTATAAGGAATTTATCGGACTTGCGAATGTAGAAGGACGAAACATAGCAAAGTCGTGTATGAATTTAGTTCTATTAACATAATTCCGAAGTCCCACCGATCCACCATTTGCATAATGCATCGTTTATAGGGATGAAATATATAATGTTGTAGTTTCATCGAATGGAACAACCGGGAATCCGAATGGAACCACCAATGGAACGGGTGAGTAGCATAATATATTTATGGTTTGAACTGTTAAAACAGTTATATATTGTATACATACAACGACAGATCAGTTCTGCTACGTGTCTTCTTTGTATCAAAGTCGACTTTTTCATTGCTGTGATGACAGACGTGTTGTGAAGATTAACCCAAATTTGTCACGGCCACCCTTTCTTTAATGAGTCAGTCTGTAATGTTTACTTTCAAAATATAATTTGTGCGTGTGCCTGCCTGCGTTCGTGAGTGCGTGCGTGCCTGAGTGTGTGTATGTGTTTCCAAGACAAAAGAGAATCCAGTATGGTTTTACTATATTACTTGGCATCCAAAATGCACTAATGATAAAAGTAGGCATAGCAAATTAACATTAGCTGTATACAACTATTATCGTTTATCCAGTGATATCGTCGTTGTGTTTAGGCACGTGCCCGCCGCTCAGATGTCTGAGGTGCAGTTCGGGGTACCGGAATGTCTTCCTGACGGACTCTAAAGGCTGTCGCGTGTGCAAATGCAGAAGTTTGTGCGAGGTTCGCTGTCTTATCTAACATATTCATTCACAAGACAATTGGTGTACGCGTCTTTTTACAAGCGTGCTTTTTTTTTTATTACTGCAGTTTACTGTCACTTATATAACTGGAAAATAACGCAAACTGCACAATTCAACGTCGTCTAATGGGTAGCAGTAAACATATGACCCTAGTTTACAATCATTAAGTTGCTATGCAAAAAATATTTACGTATTCATTTCAGTCCATTTAACCTGTAATATTTCAGACCTTCAGGTGTTCTCGAGGACGTACGTGTGTCTTGAAGAGATTTTATAGAAGAATGAGACCGACTTGTGTAGGTATGTATAAGACCTACATGCATATGATCTGTCTGTTGATAAACCCTTATTCGTAGTTTTCATGCATGACAAGATGCAATTTGGACATGTCGATTTATAATGCTTAATTTATTCGTTTGCATTTTTCAAAATATAAAGTCTAATTTATGACATATTGTTAATATATACGTAATAGCTCACTAAAGCGTCAATGCCAAGACTCACAGTTACCTTAACAACACATATTCACAAAACAGAATTTCCGCAGTTTTTTGCGTGGTCGATCGGATCGCTGGTTTCTTCTTACACCGTCAGTCCCTCCTCTAATTCCCCTCCTTCTCTCCCTCTCTCCCTCTCTCCATTTCTCCCTCTCACTCACACACTAATTTAATCACACGCTCATTCACACGCACACGCACACACACAAACGCACGCACACGCCCAAACACACACTCACACTCACTAATACACACACACGCACTCACCCGCACACGCACGCGCACACACACGCCCAAACACACACACACACACACACACACACACACGCACACACGCACACACGCATGCACAGGCCCAAACACACACACACACACTCACTAACACACAAACACACGCACACACAAACACACACACACACACACACACACACACACACACACACACAAACACAATTACCACAATACATCAGTTATTGTTATGACATAATGTTGCAGTTTCGTCGAATGGAACAGCCGGGAATCCGAATGGAACCACCAATGGGACGGGTCAGTTTCAAGATGTATTTATCGGTTGAACTACTAATGGTGTTATTTTACCTGAGTCATAAACATGCTCATTATTTCTGCTATGTTTCTTCTGTGTATCAAGGCCGACGTTTCTATTCATGTAACAGAAATGTTGCGGAAATTAACTCACATCTGCGAAGGCGTAAAGTTATTTAGGTTATGACCAACCGTTTTTCAATGTGGCATTTGATACTGTTAATTTTCAAAAATGTATTGAATATATCGTGATGAGTAGAACAAAACCAATATTTCTTTGCAGAAACAGAAGGTGTTAACGTAGGTAGCACATGTAGTTTTGTTGCATACAACTGTTATTGTTGTAATAATATCGTCGTTGTGTTTAGTCACGTGCCCACCGCTAAGATGCCTGCGGTGTAGTTCAGGGTTCCGCAACGTCGTCCTGCGGGACTCGAACGGCTGCCGCGTGTGCAAATGCAGAAGTTTGTGCAAGGTTCGTTGTTTTCGCAAACAGATTTCTTTTTGGTGTGAGAAACATTCAAATTAGCACATGTGTGGCCTACACTTGTTGTATTTAACATATGTGTTTTTTCTCGATTTGCTTCGTTATGTGTAAAATGAGGTGGATATTGATAAGATTGAGAAAATAATTTCGCAAACCGGACACTTAGAATATGTTGAACACTACAATGAATGTCATGGGTTGACTTGTTACGCGTTATTTACAAAACATTTGACATTGTATAAACATATTGAGTTATTTTCTTTAACATGTAATATTTCAGAACTACAAATGTCCTCCTGGAAACACGTGTGTCTTGAAGAAATTTTATGCTGGCATGAGAAGAATGAGGCCGACTTGTGTAGGTCGGTATACGAACTGGATACATTTGGTTTACTTGTTGCTAAACCATTATTCTACCACCGCATGACACGTGCGAAGCCGATTTGCACAGGTCGGTTTTGAATGCTTAATTGGTTTGTTATTCTGTTTCACCAACGTTTGTTGCAGAAATGTGTTGTATGTTATTTTTAATGAATATGTAAATAATATCATAATTTGCAATCGTAGCGTGATAGGGTTCTATTATAAGGAATTTATCGGACTTGCGAATGTAGAAGGACGAAACATAGCAAAGTCGTGTATGAATTTAGTTCTATTAACATAATTCCGAAGTCCCACCGATCCACCATTTGCATAATGTATCGTTTATAGTGATGAAATATATAATGTTGTAGTTTCATCGAATGGAACAACCGGGAATCCGAATGGAACCACCAATGGAACGGGTGAGTGGCATACTATATTTATGGTTTGAACTGTTAAAACAGTTATATATTGTATACATACAACGACAGATCAGTTCTGCTACGTGTCTTCTTTGTATCAAAGTCGACTTTTTCATTGCTGTGATGACAGACGTGTTGTGAAGATTAACCCAAATTTGTCACGGACACCCTTTCTTTAATGAGTCAGTCTGTAATGTTAACTTTCAAAATATAATTTGTGCGTGTGCCTGCCTGCGTTCGTGAGTGCGTGCGTTCCTGAGTGTGTGTATGTGTTTCCAAGACAAAAGAGAATCCAGTATGGTTTTACTATATTACTTGGCATCCAAAATGCACTAATGATAAAAGTAGGCATAGCAAATTAACATTAGCTGTATACAACTATTATCGTTTATCCAGTGATATCGTCGTTGTGTTTAGGCACGTGCCCGCCGCTCAGATGTCTGCGGTGCAGTTCGGGGTACCGGAATGTCTTCCTGACGGACTCTAACGGCTGTCGCGTGTGCAAATGCAGAAGTTTGTGCGAGGTTCGCTGTCTTA